>JAKEZK010000099.1:0-17867 GCA_021654155.1 Rhodotorula sp. CC01
AGCGCCTTGAGCGGCTCTTCGTCAAGGTAGGGCGGTTCGTTCTCGATCATCTCGATCGCCATGATGCCGAGCGACCACATGTCGACCTTGGCGGAGTACTCTTTCTGCTTGACGACCTCGGGCGCCATCCAGTACGGCGTATCGACCATGGTTGCCCGCTTCGACTTCTGGTCCGTAAGCTTTGCTCAAAAGCGTTTACCTTGTCTCGCCCTGACTCGTCGAAAACCGAGAGTATGGCGAGAGTGGTGCCGGTTTTCCTCCAGCTTTCTTGCTCGGTGGCACGAAACAGGCCGGCTCGGCATCATCGAAAGTGAGCCATGCGATATGCTCGGCTTCTTGCCGTCCCTTCTTCCGGCCAAGACGAAAGCAAGCTCAGCGTACGATGCAAATGCGATTACACGAAACACAGAGAACTTCGGTGAAGGAAAGAGAAACGGCGCTGCGAGGTCGCGCGCACGAGTGAAGGCGTTCGAAAGGTTACTGCGTGGCTCGTCGGACCATCTGGGAGGGGCGGCGGGTCAGCCCAGAGCTCAACGTATGCCCATGGCAGAGGCAGACTCACCTCGCGCGCCCATTTAGCGACCTTCTTCGTCTCGGCACCGCCCATCTTCGTCCGCCCGGCGCGAAGGAGCTCGCCGACCCACGGCGAGCTGAGAGGCTCCTTCAGCTGCCCGTTCGGGAACGCCTCGGCGAGGTCACCGAGGAGACCGATCGCCGATCGCAGAATGCTCTCCGTCCTGTCTTGATCGGTCAGAGCGAGATGGAGGAAAGTGAAGATGTCGGCGATGTAAGGCAGAAGGACGTCCCCTTTGCCGCCGGTCTTGAGGCCGCCAACAATACCGGTATACGCCTCGAGGATACCTTCGCGCAGCGTGTTGACGTAATCGACGAGGTCGTAATTGGACTGAAGAACGGATCTTTTGGTCAGCTGTATGGCGCCGCAAAACGAGAGTGACCAGAGAGAAACTTTTGTACCGGATCAGCTCGCATCAGACCGGCTTGTTGCAAGACCTTCATGGTCGTGTCAAGGAACGGCTCGAAGCTGGGGCCAATGGCGAGTGCGAGGTCGCCGAAACAACTCAAGATTGGCGGTTTGACGCTGCGGTGCAATACGGGGCTCTGCAACGCCGACAAGAGACCCTCCATGAACGGCTGGGCGTAAGCCGCGCTAGCCTCGCCGAGGGCGCGGCAAACATCGCCGATAAGCCCCACCGCGATCGAGCACAGCTGGTACTCCTCGCGCACACCGAGCGCGTTCGATAAGAACGGAAGGAAAGCCGGCAGGTACTTCTGGAAGTCGGCTTCGAGAGCAGCGGAGAGAGCCCCGATTGCGAGGAAGGCGTCTTCGATCACGGGAGACTGCTTGCCGGCCGTCTGGATGAGCTGCAGCAGAAGGTTCATGATCCGGTCGGCGAGGGGCTGGATCTCGCGTCCCAATCGCCGGGTCACACTCTGCAGGTTTCTCTGTTCAGTCAAGTTCGCAACAGCGCACAGGGGGATGAGTCGTACCGTGAGCATGCTGCAGTTGTTGACCTGCATCTCGTCGTAGTTGTTCCGGTCGTCCGCTCCAACCAATTGGCCCTGCATAGGCCCGTTGCGTGAGCTCACAAGATCAAAGCGACAGCTCGGGGTCCAGAGTCATACCTGCACGCCGAGCAGACTCTCTGCACGGTCGAGGATAGCGAGGACAAGTTTCGAGACGATCGGGAGTGTATCGGTCGGCGCGTGCGTGACAAGGGTAGAGAGAGCCTCGTAGGCCGAGTTGCGAGAGGTCGAGTCGGTGGCACCACTGCGTAGGCAGAGTCAGACACGGTCGGGCAATCGTCAAGTCACGGATAGAGGAAGAAAGTCGTGCGCGTACCCCTCGGCGAGGCGAAGAAGGGCAGACACAAGAGTATCATAGTACGCGCTCATCGGGCAAGTCTCGGCACTCGAGTCTCCAAGCTGCTCGGCGAGATTCATGATAGTCCAGCAGCAGTTGCTGACGATCCGTGCAGACTGATCCAAGCTGCCGACGAGCGCGTTGACCATCGGCGGCAGATCGGAATCGAGCTTGATGGTCTTGACAAGGACGTCGGACACGCGACCAAGTGTCCACGCGGTCGTGTCGCGCACGTGCAAAGACGGGTCGGACATCATGCCGATCAGAGTCGGCAGTGCTTGCGCAACGAGGGGGGCGAGGATCTTCTCCTCCGGTCCGTCGAGAATCGAGCCGAACGCCATGACGGCGGCCTCGCGGTAGTGCCAGTCTGCGTTCTTGATGTTGCTCTCGACGAAGGGGATGATGGGCGAAACGATGCCGTCGCCGACACACTGAGCGAGCAGCGCCAGGCATGTGCCCGCGGCCATGGAGACGTTCCACTCGTCGTCGCTTGCGTCCTCGTCCTGCTTGGTTAGAAGCAGAAGCAGAACGGGCAGGATTTCAGGCAAGGCGACCCGCGCGAAGTGCGCCGACTCGCGCTCGGGCGCTTCGGAGTACTCTGCAGCCTCTTCAGCCTCCAGCGCGAGCTCGATCTCCTCGTCGCACACGGTCGACCAGAACTCGACAGCCTGCAGTGCAACGTTCTCGTCGGCGTGCTTCATGCCCAGCACCGTGAGCTGCGGAAAAAAGGGCACCGGCGTGCACGCGTGAGCCTCGTTCAACCGAAGCGGACTCTGCCGATCGGAACAGATCACGTACGCCAAAAAGTGCGCGCTCCATGTAAAACTTCATGTAGTCGTAATAGAGGTGCATGATTCGGACGAGACACGCGAACGCCGAGACCTGGACGTCGGACGAGGGGGACTGGGTCGCTTCGCAGACGACTTGCATGATGTAATTGCGCTCGCCCTACCGTGCAGCGCAGATGTCAGCTCGCCATTGCGATCGACCACCAGCAGTGCTTTTGTCGGAATGCATACCTCGCGGCTGAAGTTTTCGCGAACAAACTCGAGAGAATTGTACAACGCGTTGATGGCCGCAAGCTGAACGTCCGCGCTGCTCGATCGACAGATGGTCAACCATGGGAGAACTCGAAGCGGTCGCTGCTGACGAGAGGAAGGAGAACGCACCTAGGCTCCTCCTTGCGCGCGCCCTGCACCACCGCGGTCAAGATCTCGTTCGACTGCGCCGCGAGGATTTCCGGTTTCTGAAAGGCGTGTTGCGTGAATCAGCGGGGGTGTACCACCGGGTACACGACGGGAGAAGGAGCTCGACTCACGATGCCCTCGCAGATGTAGCCGATCGTCTGGAGCGTAGCCTGCCGCAGGTGGGCGTTGTCGGCGCGGCTCGCGAGTTCGAGAAGTTGACCGATCAGGCCGGACCACATGCCGGCGGGGAGCTCGACGGCGGCAATCGCAGCGACGACCTGCCCCGATACGTTGCGTGCACCTCGGTCGCTGGCAGCCAGTGTCGCGAGGGCCTCTTGCTTGAGCTGCTCGCGCGTCGCCGGGTCGAGGCTCTTCCAACGCGAGGCGTACTCCTCCTGACGAGCCGCTTCGCGCGCGGTCAGCGCGTTCTTGATGGCGAGACCTGCGGCATTCCGGATGTGGGACGGCGTCGACTCGGCCGCCAATGCGTGCGAGAGGCTGACGAGGTACGCGGACGGGTTCGAGGCGAGCAGAGACTGGAGCTGCGCGGTCGCCGCCTCGCGCTCGTGCTGCGCCGGTGACAGCGTAGCAGCAAGTACGGCATTCACGTCCATCTTGACTCGCGCTACCGACTGGCTGGGAAGGCGAGAGACGCTGGCGAGCGAGGTTGAACGAAACCTCATTACAAGCGGCGCCGAATTGTATTTGCCTATCAGGCACCCAATTGTATTGTCATTACAATCTTTGGATAAAGTCTGAACGGTCCTCGGTCCACGGCTAACGCTTGCACACCGTTTGTTTGCTTATACAGACGGTGATCCGACCTCGGCATCTCGTTGAACTCTCGGGAAACTCGGGCGAGCTTATACAAGCAGAGTGAGCGTGGCAAGGTTGACACCCGCCCCGCTGAAAGAAACGTCTTGCACTTCTTCGCTTGAAGCATGAGTTCCGATACTAGGGTGGGTCTGCCCGGCTCAGAGCGATTGACAAAGGAGCCCTGCTGACCCGTTCGCAAGCAGGGTCGTGGACGTGGCCGCGGTCGCGGTGGGTCCCAAGGTGGTCCTGCTTCTGGCGGACGGGGAGGTCACGGTGGGCGGGGTGAGGACAAACCGCGCCGGGAGGCTATCCTCGATCTCGCAAAATACACGGACAAGAAGATCTGTGTCAAGTTCACCGGCGGGCGGCAGGGCAAGTTCTCCATTCGAGAGAGTCTTGTTTCGAGTCGTTACTGACAATCCGTTACCCGATCGCAGTTACGGGCATCTTGAAGGGATACGATCAGCTTCTCAATTTGGTGATGGACGATATTGAGGAAACCCTGAATGGTGAGGTCTTCCGAGGGCAGCCGCGCCCGAGACCGCACACGAAACTCATGCTTTTGTGGGTCGCCCTTACTGCAGATCCCGAGACGGGCCTTCCGGCTGTACCCCCTAGAACACGCTCCCTTGGCTTGGCGGTCATTCGCGGTACTAGCCTTGTACTGATCAGTCCACTGGACGGGTGAGTCGGCATGCTTCTCTTCATGAGCTGTCTCTGCGTGCAGTGTTTATTTTCTGACGACCGTACTCTCAGGTCCGCCGAGATTGCAAATCCCTTCCAGCCGTCTGCTTGAAGCGCATGTAGGCGTAATTCCGTTCTTCCTGCACGCACCATGCTATGTCCATGCGTTGCGACTTTCCCTTTTTTGCCGCACGCGACGTTAAGACCGTCGACAGTGAGACTGCGTTGATGGGCATGCTCGAGCGTCGCTCTCCCCGGTACCTCTTCTTTCGCAAGGACAGCAAGGGTGCGACTTGTGCGAGCCGAAATCCGAGATCGCCCGTGCTCCTACCGCTTGATCGCAGCCCGGGCAGCCAGCATTCTCTCGAAGCTCTGACCGGGATACTCTCAGCTTTAGACGCTTGAGGATGAGACAATGTAAGGACGAGAGAGCGCGACTAGGTAAAAGTGCAACAACGATGTGGATTCCGACCCTCCCGATAAGATAGACAACCGATGCGGCCCCGGTCCTGCCGAGCTCCTCCGGCCTGCGACTGCCTCGCCAACTCCCTCCACCTGCCTTGGGAAACGCACGTTCACCTGGTCCGCCGGCTCCGCAACGACTGGAAGGCCTTGCGACGGGACGTCTGTGCCGCCGGATTGATGTGCGACGCGGATGTGTAGACGTGGAATAGATCAAAGTCAAGGCGATGGTGAAGGAAAGGTGAGAATAACGTATGCTGGACTGGGAGAAGTTCATATTTCGAATGCGCCTCTCGTACGAAGATATAGGTTAGTTTCAGCATCTCGCTCAACTGAAGACTTCCGATTCCGCAGTTACCAAGGCGGCCTCGTACCATGCAATGACTCTTTGCGCATGTTCGCGGAGCTCGAGAGACCGCAGCCTGATCCGACCAAACAGCGTGGCATTTGATCGTTTTTTTCGTTGCAGTATCTCGGTTACGATCAGCGGAGCTATAATTGAGCCGGGGGCGCGGTGCGAAAACCCTTACGTATGCTGCTAGGCCGACACGGGGTTGTCGGTCACGATCGCTTCCGCAAGACAGGCGGATGCACCTGGCAGACATGGCAACCTATGACTTGCAACTCAAGGCTCAAAGCTAGAAGCTGGGGCGAGCCGACTCGCCGAGTGACTGAGTCGAGGGAAAACAACCGATCGGAGGGATGCGAACTACAATCAGAGGAGCTACAAAAGTCTGTAACGTCGAACAGGTGTCGGGCTCACATGTGCCGTCAAGGTCCGGCCACTGTGGCGCGAGACAACACTTGCCTCAGATGAGAAGGCTGCGAAACTTCCTCCTTTCCGACGCGCTTAGACGGCAGTGTACCCCTTTCTATGCCAACCGGTTCACACTTACCACAGCCGCCTATCAAGTCGCCTTCAGGGAACGTACTCGTCGCTGCAGACCAGGGATCGCGGACAAAGTACATTTGCATACGTTCCAGATTACGCGAAGTCACGCTCTTCTTCCACCATAACTTTGATTCCTCTGCTAAAGCCGACGTCCCTGCCAATCTCGTAGGATGGCGCGAACTGTTCGGTGTCCCTATGTCCTTGGCCTGGACGAACCTTTCGCGAAATGACTCGCGCGAATCGCTCGGTAAGACTGAGGTTGACAAGAGGTCAATTTCTAGGCGACGGAGGCAGAGGCAACATGTGAAGCGCGCTCTCACCTTGAAGGCTCGCCCGAGTTGAGAGACGACTTTGAAAATTTCGCCAATAGACGGAACGGCCGAGCGATCTTACTGAACATCGCCGTACTGTCCGCTCCGAAGCCGAAGGCGGCAAAGAAAAAGAAAGCGACGATGACGTTGCTCCAGTTCGCGAAGTCTGCGACGGACTGGACGTCCACGGTGAGTACCGTAAAATGAGACCACTGCGAGGTAGAGGGGGTTTCGGTACGTGAGCGTGAGTCTCAGTACGCGCACGGTAAATCGCCCTCGCCTTACTGCTGAGTGCTGGTATTTCCAGGAGTAATCAGAATAGCGGAGGGACGTGCGGACATTCACGGCGGCCGAATAGAAGGCGAGAGGGATGCCGATGCAGAGATAGGCGATGGATAGTCCCATCAATCGCATGAATCGCGTCGTGCTCAGAGCAGAGTGAGAGCCGGATACAACGCGACGGAAGTCGCGCCGATGAAGGATTAGGCGATATACGGTGTATGCTGTAAGAGGGGTCAGCGCAATTAGCCTAAAGTGATGAGGCTTCCTCCGCTTACCGGAGTACAACATGCCCCCGACAGCAAAGACAGGCGGCCAGACCACCCGCAGGACTAGAGATGGCCAGCAAAGAGTCTGCGGGACAGAGCAGCCCAGGCCTCTCATGATGTGATACCGGTTTGGCTGGTAAAGGATGTGACAAGCCATCGCAATAGCCGGCAATCCGAAAGAGAGGGAGTAATCGTAGACGGCGCGCCTGCGCCGGTCACTGCGAGTGATGGCCGTCGCGCGTGGGCTCACGATATCCGCGAGGAAGCGCGCGATGCAGTAAACTGAGGCGACCCGACCAATCTGCTGAGCAACCGCGACCTGCAGGAGGTGCGTTCAACAAGCTGCCGGAAATACACAAATCCTTTCAGCAATATCAGGCAGACCTTAACGCTGATATCGCACCAGATCGGAGCCCGGTCGACGGCGTCCCGGTACCACACGGTGGTATTGACCTAGCGAGGATGAAATCCGGCTCATCAGCATGATGAGGCTCTTGGAGGCGAGCAACTTCGGGAGCTCGACAGTGTGGCTCACCAACTCGTTGATAGAGCCGATCATGATCCACACGCCCATCGCTATCGGTCCCGAGTGGCCCTGCTTGAACTGCCATACGAGCGGGCCGGTATTCAGGACGATGCATACAGCGGTGAGAACGATGTACGGCAGCTGCGTCGGCATCGCGGTTCAGCTCCCACGGCGAGTCTCGAGAGGTCGACACGATGGAGACGGGCGAAGAGAGCGCATTATTCTCTCAGTGGCGATGTTTCCGGCTCCCCGCAGAGCTCGGAACCCTTGTGAGAGCGGCAACGTGCGACAAGACAAAGTGAGGAGAGAACAAAGGGTTCGATCGACCACTTGACTTGGCTTCTGCAAATGTGCAGATGATTCGGGCCGAGAGCGGCGAGCCACACACCTGCTCTATGCAGAGAAGTCACCTACAGCTTCGTCTCAGTACATGACTCGAGCTCGTCGATACCGCTGAGCCGGGACATCACTTCGGGAAATCGATGCAACCTGCAATCCGCTGCCAACTTGTCTACTTCTTCTTGACCTCTTTCCTTCGTACTTGTTCGTCTCCAACAAAGATTCCTTTGCCCTGTATAATGGAGAGGAAGCGAGAGTCAGTCTGCGTCCCGATTACGACCGAGCGGACGAGCAGAGGGATTGCGACTTGCATTGTACGGTTCTGGCACGCGCCACGCCCGGATCTGCGCTGCGACCTGACCGAGGCGCTGCTTGTCGATCCCGGTGAGGGCGATGGCGTTTGGGGCCGGGGTGGTGGCTGTGACGTCGGGCGGGAGGTCGATGAGGACGGGGTGCGCGAACCCGAGTTTGAGGTTGAGTCGCTGGGTCGGCTGCGGACCGGGGGTGCTGCTTCTGGACGACGGAGCAATGTCTTCGACGGTTGCGCGGTAGCCGACGCCGACGAGCCTGATGGGGAGAGTGTAGCCCTCGGAGACGCCGACGACGGCGTTGGCGAGGAGGGCGCGGGTGAGACCCCACACGGCGCGCTGGTGCTTTACGGCTGGGTTCTCGATGTCGACGACGAATTGATGCAGACTCGGCGCCTGTCCCTGTACGCCCTGCTGCTGCTGCTGCTGTTGCGTGAGCCGGACGAACGAAGCCAACTCGACGGCGAGCTGCCCCTTTGGACCCTTGACGATTGCCTGAGCCGGCGTCGCTCCGGGTGCGGGTGCGGCCAGCGTCGGGAGTTGGATTGTGACTGTGCTCGGCACGGGAATGGCGGCTGAACCCACATGAGACGGAGCGATTGCGGACGAGTGGAACGCGGACGAGGCGAGCGAGGGAGCGGCTGCGACGGCGTGCGGGCGAGCGCGAGCGGTCCAGGACCCGAGAGAAGCGGGTAATCTGGGCATGCCTGTAATGTAGGCCGACTCGATACGGGCTTCCGTAGCGTGAGTCGAGAGCTACGAGTGACGAGAGAGCGGGTCGCCAAGTGCACCGCCTCGCAAGAGCTGGGTTCGCCCTCTCCGACTCGATCACACCGCTTACACTCGCCCGGACAGCCTCGGGAACCTCCAGATCGACGTACAGATCTAATGGCTGCTACCGGATACGACCGCAACCTCGTCCGGATCGGCAAAGAGCGAGTAGAAGGGGTACGGCGATGACCCCCGCTCCCTCGCTGCTTCCCATCAGGAACGAGCTGACTCGAGAGAGAGCCACACTCTTGTGCGCGCACAGGTCTCGGCGACCGATTTCCCAGGTCACCACCCAGGCGAGGTTAACGGCTGGGATCTTGACCACTTCAGGTCGCAGCTCCGCGTTCAGCTCAACTCGCTCAGCCCCTCGGCCCTCGAGTTTGACCTCGTCGGAGTCGACGCCAGCGTCGCCAACGCCATCAGGCGGATCGTAATCGCAGAGGTGAGCAGTGCGCGCCGCGAACCAGAGGTCGCGACCGCCGCCCACCATCGGAAGTTGACACACAATTCCCCCCGCTCTCTCTCTCTGTGCAACACCAGGTCCCGACAATCGCAGTGGAGAATGTCTATGTCTGGAACAACACGTCCATCGTGCAGGACGAGGTGCTCGCACAGCGGCTCGGATTGATCCCTCTCGCCATCGACCCCCGGAAACTCGAAATGAAGCAATGTACGCAACCCACAAAAGGGTTCAGAGTGTACAGACCTGACTGATGTATGCCTCCTTCTACCCTCAGCTCCGGACGAGGTGCCGACAGATCTCAACACCGTCGTCTTCAGCCTCGTCGCGAGGTGCACCCGGAACCGAGATGTGAAAAAGGGAGAAACAGACCCGGCAAAGATCTGGTCCGGTATCGAGGGTGGGTCGTGTCTCCAGGGCGACAGCCGAGTTGGCAGGAGGCGACTAACTCGATGGTCCTCCGCCTGCGCGCAGTGCTCTCCTCCGACCTCGAATACAGCCCGCGCGGCGGTCAGTCAGAAATGTTCGCCGACAGCCCCCCGCGACCAGCCGTCGACAACATCCTCGTCGCAAAGATGCGTGGCGGACAAGTAAGCTGTTCTCGCTTCCGGCGCCAGTCAAACGCAGGACCCTGATTCGCTTTCCCGCCTGCAAGGAAATTGTGGCCGAGCTGCATTGCAACAAGGGCGTCGGCAAGGATCACGCCAAGTGGTCTCCGGTCGGTGAGTCGCCTCTGCTTCTCCTCAAGCCTCGACAGTCACTGACGGCCCTTAGTGCCTTGCAGCTACCGCATCTTATCGCCTCTTGCCCAGCATCGAAATCCTCTCTCCGATCCCGAGAGAACTACAACCCAAGTTTCAAGCCTGCTTCCCGTCCGGCGTCATCTCCATCAACAGCGAAGGCGAGGCCGTCGTGGCCGACGCACGGCGAGACACGGTCAGTCGAGAGGTTCTGCGGCACGCAGAATTCGAGGGAAAGGTCCGCCTCGGTCGCGTGCGGGATCACTTTATCTGTGAGCGTCGGCGTTTTGCCTCTCATTCCCACCCTCTCTGTACTCATTCCCGTTGTCGCGTCATTACAGTCTCGCTCGAGTCGGCCGGTCAATACAAACCGGAAGAGCTGGTTCCGGAGGCGATCACAACCCTTGTCTCGAAGATCCGGGGCGTTCGTGTTGCGCTGGCGGCTGCTATTGGTGTAGCATGAAGAGTCGCGCGGTTTCGTGTGTACCATTACTTGCATTCTTCGTCGGATGCTTTGCGCCATGACCTGGTGTTGTGATTCTGCTTGTGTCGACTGTCTTCTGAGGCGTGAGGAAAGATGCGCATGTGGCTAGTCTTTTATACTGTCAACTGCCATCTTCTCCCCCCATGGTCGTCATGCCTGTGTCCTTACGTCAAGCAGCCTTTTGGCTCGCCTGCTTGTCGCTAGCTAGCCCGCTCGAGGCTGCGCGAGTGCTCGGTGTCGTGGACCCGTCCGGCACCACGTCGTCCTTGAACCACTTTTGGACGTCGCTGAGGTGTGAGTACAGAGTGGGACAGGCCAAGACACGACTCTTGACTGAGATCCTGTCCTGTCCCGGCACGCAGCGGCTGGCTTTGACGTTGTGGTCGGCGACGTGCAGGAATCGGCTGCGCTCCTTCGCAAAGACGGCGACTCGTTCGACCACATCGCCTTCTTTGCCACAGCAGTCAAGCGTGCGTGCTTCGCCTTTATATTTTCGAGGCTTGTCGGCGAACTGACAAGTCTGTCCACGTGTGCAGAGCTCCCAGCCGAACTGTCACCGCAATCGCTCGCTCGTCGACTCGAGAGCGGCGTCGACTTGCTGCTCGTCGTACCGCCGACCGCGACCGAAGTCTGGCGAGACTTTGCTCGCGAATTCGAGGTCGACTTTGACGACCGAGAGTCCTGGGTTGTCGACCACGCGGCCTACGACCGCGACCTCGACTCAGGCTCTCATACCGTCCTCACGGTGCCGGTCAACGAGGCGCCGAGTCCGTTCCTCTCGGCTGCGACTCGCGCAGGACCACCCGTGATCTACCACGGAGGCGGACATGCTGCCGGACCGCATCCGCTGTTGACCTCCCCCCTGCGGGCTCCGCCGTCGGCCATCTCGGCCGCTGCCGGCTCGGAGGGTCCAACCGAAAGCGCTCGGATCATCGGCAGTCAGCATGCGCTGGTGAGCGCTTTCCAGGCACGTAACAACGCTCGTGTCGCCTTCTCGGGATCGGTAGACTTTTTCTCGGACGAGTACCTCGAGTCGCCCGAGGTCGAAAAGCCAAAGTGCGTCCCGGCTGCTGAACCTGTTACTCGCGAGAAATCTGCAGACTGAATGGTTGTTATGGCATAGGTACGGAAACGCCGGTTTCGCAAAGGACTTGGCAAAGTGGACCTTCCAGCAGACGGGTCAACTGCAAATCGGCAGCTTCAAGCACCGGCTCGCCGATTCGGCAGTGACACCCGCCATGTATACTGTCAAGACCGATATGGTAGGGTTGCCTATTGCTGGGGCACCTCTCAAAGACTCAGCGTATCGACGCTGCAAGACCGTGAAAGTTGACTCGCCTTCTGCCGATCTCCGCAGCACGTCGAGCTCGACATCATCGCGTCGGAACCGTACGAAGCGAACGACCTACAGCTCGAGTTCACGATGCTCGACCCGCATCTTCGACTTCCCATCCCGGTGACTCCTGCGGCTGGCAATCTCCTCCGCGGCGAAATCCGTTTCACCATCCCGGACCGCCACGGCGTTTTCAAGCTCGAGCTCGACCACCGCCGCCCCGGCTGGTCCAGCATCCACGAGGCCCTGACGGTGCCAGTCGTGCCACCCCGCCACGACGAGTACGACCGCTTCATCGTCGGCGCAATCCCGTACTACGGAGGTGCGGCCAGCGTGACCGTCGCCTTTGTCCTCTTTGCGTGGCTGTGGACGGGGCAGTCTTGATGTATGATGCAGTTCATGCCGCAATCGAAGAAGAGATGTCGATATCGCGCTCCCGACGGCCCTGTGGTAGAGAGGACCGAGACACTTTCTCTTCCTGGTGCCAGGAAGCGATGGGCTTTTCTCGACCTGCCGTCGGTAAAGGCCCTCTCTGCTGGGTACAGCTTGTTAGGAGAGGAAACGAAATTGCATGCGCTATGGTGACTGGGCTTGGATGCGATGGGGACTGGTGTGACAACATGGGAACAGTATGGGAAAAGAGAGACGGCCGTGGGTCACACAGTAGCCGCCCGTTCGGCGCAGATCGCTGTTCAGCCCGTCCGAGATTTTGGCGGGCTGTATGCTCACGCACGCGTCAGTGACCGCCTGCCGCTCTAGCACGCACGACCGCAAGGAGAGCGAAGTTGGGGGTGCTCACGCGTGTCGTGCGGGTTTCTTCGTGTGCGAGAACTCGCCGAGCTTGTGGCCGACATGAGCTGGCGTGACATGCACGGGCAAGTAGTCTTTCCCGTTGTGCACCAGGAATGTCGCGCTGTTTCGTGAGTACGCTTGTGAGCGCGACCTTGACCCAGAGAGCCCCATCACGAACCACTCTGACTCGCGGGGTGCGTACCCGACGTGGAAGGGCATGATCGTGCAGTTACGAGCCGTCGTTCGTATCGGCGAGTTGCTCTTGATGGCGTCCGCGAGCCCAGGGAACGGCACAAAGAAGGGAACTGCTCGGTGGAAGTATCATGTCAGTGTGCGAAGCTAGCGGCACCGGGGCGGGGCAGCAGTAGCCCTACCCTTCCACTTTGCTCGCAGCAGCACACTCGTCGGCAGCATCGTAGTCGTCTGCGCTGTTGATCGAGACGTTGCCGAGCAGCCTCTCGAAGGCCTCGAGATCTCGCCTCGTTCAGCGTCTCGGCCAACTCAGAAAAACTACTGCGCTATGTAGCCAGTGTCGCTACAGCTACACTATGCCTCGCTTCTCCAGCGTTTGAACGTCATTCCGCATGTTCTACTCAATGAATTGACTGCTCCACGGCCTTCCGAGGGCAAAGATCAGACTGCTGCGCCACCATCGGCTCCGTCCGAGTCCCAACGGAGCTGAACTGGTGTCCCTTGTAGCGACGGTGCGCCGGCCGCAAGAGCCTGCGAGGGAGACGGTCACGAGTCAGCATGACTGCGATTCCGGGAATCACGAAGAGAACTGAAAGCAGCCTCTCTCAACGCAATGAAAGGACGGACCTGTTCCGCAGCCTCTCGAGAATCAAACTCAAAGGCGTAGACTTCTGTGTCGCCTTTCGCACCAAGAGCGCGAACCGTGCCGTATTTCTGCGGGGCGAGGGGAATCTCTCTCGGATGAGCCAACATAGTCCCGAGAGGGCCCTGAGACTATAGAGAAAGAGAGGGAGGGCGCACCTCCAGATGACTTTGCAGCTCGGCGGCAGTTTCCTCCGTGACTGGTGCAGCCAATATGCGCCGGCTCCGGAAGTCGAGCTTGAAGCGCTTCGGTTTCGGTTCACCGCGGTTGAACGGTTTCGACGACGAGGCCGGGTAACCGTTCGAGCCAGCCAATGCGGAAAGACCGAGCGCTTTCGCCTGCAACGACGTGATCAGAGGTGTGTCAGACGTTGACATCTTGGCGGAAAGTCGGACAAGAATTTAAGAAACGAGAGCTCTCACTTCGCGCCGCAATCGCTCAAGTCGGGCTCGCGCGTCCTCAGGTCCAGCAGGTGCCGCCGTTGCTGCCTCCTTGGCTTCTCGCAGCAGTCGCTCCGCCACCTCGGTCAGGCTCCGCATCTCCTTGAGCAGAGCTCGCTTCTGCTCCTTATCTGCGCCTTCGAGCTGCCCGAGGACCTCTTTCTGCCTCGCCGAGTTGGCCTCGAGTTGCTGAGCTCGCTCGGCCGCTTTCGTCTTGGCCTCGTTCGTCGCTGCGATGACTGCTTGCGACTTGGTTGTCGGCGGTAGGATAGGCATGGAAGTGGTAAGATCGACAACCTCCTCTTCGACCTTTGCCGAGTGGCCGCCGTCCATGTTGACGTCGTCCGTTCGTGCTTCGGGCAGTGTGGTGTGGAAAAGAGCGGGGTCCTCTAGTGCTCGGTATGTCCGCACGAAGCGGTTACCAAAGATGGGTTGCGGCGAGGCGAGGGCTCGCTCCGCTTCAGCCGGGGTGGAGAACGCGACCATGGCGGTACAGGCGTTCTTGTCGACCGAGACTCCGGCAATTTTGCCGAACGGGTTGAAGAACTGTCGCACGGCGGGGTCCGAGGCGCAGTGCGGCGGGATGTGCTCGACGCGGATGCAGCGAGTTTCGCTTCGCGCAGGGCGTCCTCTGCGGGAACGACAAAGTACCCGTAATCAGGTTCAGTGTTATCGCTCGGGGGGGCGCATGATTTGCTGCTCACCGTGCAGACGGCGCGCCTCGGTCCGCCGGCTGTGGGCGTCTCTGAGCCGAACGCGGAGGCAGGCCGGCCGCGGCCGCCATGGGAGCGGGTGCAGGCAGGCCGGGGGTCGACATGACATCGTGCTGGAACGGACATGCAGCTCCGCGGGGGCAGTAGCCTCGGACTGAGGAGGCAGAGCGGTCAGCATGAGACGCCTACAGAGAGGGAATCGGCCTGTCGAGACTTGCAGTGGTAGTCCCGGCATGGCTGAGACAGCGCTGCGCGCGGCGGTTGCACCCCGTTGAAACCGGATACCATGGGATGTCCGGCGGCTGGGTAGAGGAACGGATTCGGGGTGATGCGCGGTTGTTTGTACGGCATGCCCGGTGGGTACGACTGAGGGGGCGTGCGCGGACGCTTTCGGTCGCGCGGGGACACTTGTTCCGTGTGTGTCTGCACGACATCCTGTCTGTCGTTGCCGTACGGGAGCGGGATGGACGTGTCGTGCGGCGCCTCGAGGTATTGCATGAGCGCGTCGACAAAACTTGCCGTGTCTGCGGGTAGGACCAGGGTCAGGGTCCGAGCGTGCATCGGAGAGAGAGAGCGCGCGCGTGTATGTGATAGTACTGACTGTCTTCGAGAAAGTCTACGAGCTGCTCGATGCAGTTTGCGCGGAGCTCTTGTCGACCGGGGACATCGTTGGCGAGGAGCGCGATGATAAAGTCGGCGAGGAGCGCAGGCTCTGCATCCGAACTGGACAGACGGCGTAGATGTCAGCGTCATCCCGCCTCTGGGTAGGGATACGGTCGAGCGAGGAGGGAGCGAGTGTGTGCTCACATTGGGTCGAGTGCCCTGACGAGCCAGTCCTTTGTAGCGCGCTGGTCGAATGATATCTTCATGCTCGCCCTGCCGCTCGGCTCTGCTCTGCTCGATTCGAGTGAGCAAGACGCGAGCGTGCTGTCGACGCAAGTTGCAGTACAGAGGGGAGAGCGGGGATGACGTGTCGCTGGAGCTTGACGCGGAAGAGAAGCGAGAATCGGAGCGCCGAGCTGGGAACGCACGCAGCCGACCCGCGCTCCGTCTTTCCGTCGTCTTTGGCCACCCTGCGAAAGCATCAAAGACCGCCAACGTAAGCACCAACTCGTCCCCTTGACGCTCCCTCCCGCCCCCGCGCACGGCCTGGCCCGCGAGCCGCGCCGCCCGGGAGAGAGACGTCGAGCTCGTCGCGCGCCCTCACGCCAGAGCTGACCTTTGCTGCCCCCCTCGCCCACTCCCTCTGGACCCTCTGAACCCGTACAAACCGACCCGGTGACCCGCCAAATCGATCTATCGACCTGGGACTCGACCCTTGGCCGCGCCCTTTTGCGGATTCACGCCGGACTCGGAACCCGCAACCCGCCCTCCCTCTTCGACACACGGCTCGCTGGTCGTCCGCCCGTTCTCTCCACACCCTCCCTCGCATCCGACACGCTCACCATACATATGTCGATCGATTGAACGACGACCTGCCGCTCGCCTCTCGACCGCGCCCCTCCTCGTGTCCAATACTCCCTCATTTGCATCAACCACAACAGCATGGGTCGCTTCCAAGAGTACCAGGTCATCGGCCGCAAGCTGCCGTCGGAGAAGGAGCCCCAGCCCAAGCTCTACCGGATGCGCATCTTTGCCCCGAACGAGGTTGTCGCCAAGTCCCGCTTCTGGTACTTCCTCCGCAAGCTCCGCAAGGTCAAGAAGGCGACCGGTGAGGTGGTCGCCGTCAACGTCGTAAGTCGCGGATGCTTCGTCGTGGTCGGGTACGATGGTATGGCGGGGAGGAAGGGAGGAAAACTTGGTCGCAGTGCCGTGTGGTGTGGGCGAGACGAGCAGAATGGATGGAGTGGGCCGTCCAGAGAGCTCGCCGGCAGTGCGCCCCCTTGTGTCGAAGACTCGGCGCTGCGAGCACCTTGCATGGAAATGGATCGAAGCGGCGGGCAACAGGGAGGCTCGGACCGATTGTTGACCAAAAACCCCTTCGCCGTCGCTTGCAGATCAGCGAGAAGAAGCCGCTCAAGGTCAAGAACTTTGGCATCTGGCTCCGCTACGACTCGCGCTCGGGAACTCACAACATGTACAAGGAGTACCGTGAGCTCTCGCGTGCCGACGCCGTCCACGCCTGCTACCAGGACATGGCCGCCCGTCACCGTGCCCGTTTCCGCTCGGTTCAGGTCAGTCTTTTTCTCCTTTGCTTCTGGACAACGCGAACGACGTCCTTAACCTCCTTTCTGGCAAAACAGATCCTCCGCGTCGCCGAGATCGAGAAGGCCTCTGACGTCCGCCGCCCCAACATCAAGCAGCTCCTGACCCCGAACCTGCGCTTCCCCCTCCCGCACCGTGTTGTCAAGAGCCGCAGCCTCTTCCTCGCTCACCGTCCCTCCACCTTCTACTAGGCAGCTCCGCGAGAAGCATTTTGATATGCTGTGGAAATGTCAAGTTGTTGCAGGCTGATGTCCCGAGGTCCGTCTACCGAGTCTTATTCGAAAACCCGAACGGGCTACAGTATGAAAATTATTCTCCGAAGAATGTTCTCGTCTCTTGCTTGTCGTTTGGTGTGTGCCGCGAACTGGGCTCACGCGCCAGCTTCACCCGAGCCTCGACGGCCCCGAGGTCTGCACGTTCATGTCCTTCATGGAACGATCGCATCCGGGTTTTTTCGCCCGTTGCGCTCGCCTTGTGCAGAGGGCGCTTCCGTACGCCTTACCGCTACGCAGCCCGATATCTCGGACCAGCGGCTTACCCCGGGCCCCGTCAGCCAAAGGGGAATATGTACCCTTTGTTCTCCCTGCGGCCGGGTCGACATGTCTCTTTTTTTCTCCCGGACGTGAACGCTGTTAAGTCTCGGGCTATGCACCTCTGGAAATCTGGAACAACCGCGATCGATTGCTTGGCATGGTTTGCTTCAGCCTTTCTTGTCGAGGTCCACATTTTCGCCACAAAGGGTTGAGGTGTGTACAAAGGGTGCGCGGCGAGCGATTGTCCCTCCTCGAGCTCGGCACGACTATAAGTACGACCTCCTCGTGCACTTTCTGCTCTTTCTTTCTTCCCTCACCACTCCGCGCCTCTTTCGCACGCACACCCACACTCGTTCGAAACTCCCAATTCTCGCAATGGCCCCCATCACTTTCGCCGCCGCTCCCCAGGACGCCACCGCCGTCCAGCAGACCGCCCCCGTCAACGAGGAGCGCAACCCGCAGTTCGGCAACTACCTCGCCTGCACGATCTCGCGCAAGGAGACCGCCCCCGAGCTCGTCGACGAGGAGCGCAACCCGCAGTTCGGCAACTACCTTGCCTGCATCATCGCCTAAGCGGCGCAAGGTACGTTCACTTTCTTCTCATGT
>JAKEZK010000100.1:0-17417 GCA_021654155.1 Rhodotorula sp. CC01
AGACGAAAGTATGTCCAATTCGTTGTGACCGATACGCGGGCGAGGGCGAGGTCGCATTGGTCCAAGGCTGTCAAGCAGCGCTCGACAGACTCGAGGGCCGTTTGTTGCTGTGAGGGGATGGCTGGAATGATAGCCAGGCTATCTGGTGCAACGGTGGCGAGATTGGGGGGACCGACAGGAGCTGCAGGCTGCTGGTCTCGCATGTATTGGTCGAGCTGTTTGAGGAATGCGCCGGGGGAGCTGGCAGCGGCATTGACCCGCGAGCGAACGTCGGGTATCTCCTCCAGCTCTTCGTGGCCGCGGAGGACAATCTAAATAGCTCAGGTTCGACGTGAGTAAGGAAGTCAAACGCGCACAGCGAAGAAAGACAGCTTGTACCTCGTATTGACGACCCTCGATGTCCAACAAAAGATCCGGCGCATGCTCTCTTGCAAGCATGCCGCAGCGCGCGAATGCATCGACGATTGCCAAGTATAATGAGCCGGCCTTGACTTCCGGCCTGGTCTGCGGGCAGACTTCCGTCGAACGAAGAAAGACGACGAGTTGCTCGACAAGCGCCGGCAGGTCGAATGTCGCGTCAACGACGGAGTCGAATGTCGGATAAACCCGTTCGTAACTTGGCGGCATCCTCTACGAGGGCACGAACGGACAGGATGGATCTGAAGACTCTTCGGATACAGAGACAACAGGCGACTGGAGCTGCTGGAGCGGATGTATGGACTCTTCACCCGCTCAGACCTCTTCCCTGTCGGATCAGAATCACATCCAGCTGCACGACCCCCTCTTGCGCAGGCAAACAGCTACCGGCGATCTCGAGCGGACAATGCGCTCAGACCTGCTAATGGAAGGAAGGCTCGAGCGCCTTACAGTATCGTGATTATTATGGGTTGCAGATGCCCTACTTAGGAGCTAGCAAGGGAAGGAAACGCAGAATGCGATGATCTCACCCCCGACCCGAGCATCCGAGAGATGCTCTTCTTTCAAGTACTACAAGTACCACTTGTAGTTTTTGAGGCCGTTCACCATGTCATCTCGGCAATAGGTTCGTGCGCACAGCGTGGCCTTGTGCGGTGAATTCGCACGTCCGTCAAGGCTTGAGCCCTTTTGTCGGGTCCTGCCACTCCTCACGGAAATTGTCAACCCAGGCCGTCCCCGCTTGACTCGTATTTGCCAGGATGGGAGCCGCACGGTGTACCCTTCGGCACCTCATCGCGCACACACCCCTTCGGGAGTTGAAAGGGAGGTCTGTCTGAAACGACCGCTCTGGAAGAGTCAGTCTGGCGCTCTTCTACTCCAGCCGTCAACTTCGATGGACCCAGGGAAGCTCAACGCTGCCCTCCTGCGGGACTATACGGACTTCCACTTACTGGGGGAAGGTGGTTTTGGCAAAGTCTATCTTGCGACATGTGCAGCGACAGGCGAAGTGCGTCAATTCCTCAATACCTACTCTTTTGGCTGATGGGCTATGAGAACACAGTCAGTGGCAATCAAGCGCGTCGTACTGGAGAAGAATCGAACACTTGATCAGTTGGCACGACGCGAAGCCCAGCTCCTCGCCAAGCTCCGCCATCCGAACATTGTGGGCTTTATATGTGCCATTTTCGAGGACAAGGCATGTTACTTGGTCATGGAATACTGTTCCGGTGGCGATTTACAAGATCGTATGCACCAGCGTCGAAGCACAGGGTGCGTCTTCGGCCCTCAGTCGGTTCCAGCTTTGCTGACTTGTAGCCGACATCATCAGGCAGCGGTTCTCCGAACATGAAGTGCGTGCGCTGGCAAGTCAATTGATTGCCGCGCTACACTACTGTCACGGGGCGACTGGCGACAAGCCAGCGATACTGCACAGGGATCTAAAGCCCGAGAATGGTGCGACAGGTTTGATCCTGGATGGTGACGGCTCACACAATATCATCCTCCACAGTCTTGTTCTCCGCTGCGGACACGCCTAAACTTGCGGATTTTGGCTTGGGTCAGCTTCTACACGGCACTCGAAAGACGGCCATCTCACTAGTTGGGGTAGGTGGCAGGTATCTTGCTCGCAAAGTCTTATACATGATTACCTGATCGCTCCTGCAGACTCCCGGAACATTGCGCCGGTATGTGACGCAACCTCTCCCTAAGTCACATTGACTGCATCTATTGACGGACAAGGTTTTCGATCGCTAGGAAGTCCGAAGGGGTATTCGCTACGACGACAAGGCAGACATACTCGCTCGGATGCCTATTGTACGATGTCTGTACTCTCAGGTATATCCTTTCATCCCACCATGTTTGCGTTGCGCTGACTCAGCATTCCAATCACAGTGTTCCGGAAGCGAAGGACTTCAACAGTGCCCCAGACCGCTTGCCGAACGGCAAATTGTCTGATTACTCGCCAGATCTGCAGCGGTTGATTCAGGATCTTCTTGAGGATCAGGTAAGCCTCCAATTGAACGGATTCTCCACTGTCCTTTCTAACAATGATACCGCCTCGTCACCTGCCCGAGAGCAGCCGTACCTCCGTCCATCTGCTGGTGAGCTACTCGCCACCGGTTATATCTGGACTTGGTGCCGCAATATCCGTCTGTGCGTACCGGTTTACTTGTCTTGCACAGCCAGCCTGACGTGAAGAAAGAATCCAGTTGGGCGGTCGATACGTCCTTGCGCAAGATTCAGAGCAAGGTGGCCCAAGATCGACAAGAGGTGGAGGAGCACAAGCAAAAGATCAAAGTACAGGAGACGGAGCTGCAGGCTCACCGCTTGAGGTTGGACAACCGGGCAACCGTACTGGCGTCCAAGCAAAAGGAACTGGATGAGCGGGAGCGGCACATAGCCCGGCAGTAGCGAATTCTCCATCGAAAACGAGCGACTTTGGACAGCCGGTACGCGCATGTCGACCTCGAAAGTCTTCACTGATAGCCATTGACCACCTGGTCCTCAGCTTACGGGCGTCTGTCTCTCCCCCACCGGACGCCAACGCTGAGCGACGGAGCATGTCACCGTCGTCCCCTACGTTCGGGAACGCTTTCGGCCAGCTCAACCTGAACACTCCCTAGCATGGTCCGGCAGGCGTAGCACGATCGTTCAGGAATTGTATCACTCTTTGATGAGTTGCTCTGATCGTTTGGTCCGGAGGTGTACGGGCCTAGAGCGTCCCTTTGGATGGTGTCAAAAGAGAAGGGAAGACGGGCCAGCCGCTCTAAGGCAGTGACTGGCGGTGATTGACGAGATCACGTACCCTGCTTACGATACGCGATCCGCGTTACCGGCTCAGGAAGATCGTCCGCAGCGTGACCAATGGTAGTGGCTAACGGCTTGCATTGACCTCTGTGGAAGTGAGACGGCCGAGTCTGCCATTGCGGACGAAGAAGAAGACGACAACATTGTTGCCAGCATTACGACCGGGTTACTCTGCGGAACCAACGAAAGATTGACGGCTGAAAGGGAGAGTAGGACGTAGCATCCGCCCGCAGATAGAGCTCGGTACCTGATCTTCTCGGGCAGACGCTTGTAGTACGGGTCGGGCGGACTGTCCAGGTGGCACTGCTTTCACCTGCAAGCCAGGCTCGCTTGAGTTGTGCGATGCGCGACGGGTCGGAGGTGATCAAACGAACCGTCCCGAAGACGAGGACCTCCGTGTCGCTCGTCCTGAAAGGGCCCACTCGTCGCAAATTTCCAGCCTTGAGGGAGCCATTTCAATCGAGTGACTGAGTTGAGCGAGTAAAGCCTGTGGCGGAATGGCAGCCCTCAGCGACGGCAGGCGAAGTCGCAATCGAAGACGCGGATGGAAAACCGGGGTTAGGGACGAGTCCGGCAGAGTACGAGGGTGTCATGGAAGCCTTGTGGAGACCGTGAACTCGATGTGCGACATGAGCTGCACATTGCCGAGACGACGCAAGTCGTGAACCTGTGAGAAGAGTGCAGTGAGCCTTGTAGGTCGCAAGAGAGGCACCTCGAGTATGATGACAAACGTTGAGTTGGCCTAGACGATAATAATGACCGGTCACCAAACCCATGCTCATGCGCAAAGGTGAAAGACAGGCACACGTGATCCTAGCGAGGTTGGGTTTCCAAAGACACGCGGCAGGACCTCATCACAGAACCGCGGCGCCAACGAGCCGGCACGCCAACCGAACCTTGACGAACGGCGCTGCATAATCGTTTAAGAGCCCGAGAAATGAACAATCGCGTCCGCGAAGCCTTCTCAAGGGGGCAGAAGCGCGGGCGCACGAGTCGAGCGAAAGAGAAACGGAACCCGCACCTGGCTTGATCCAGGCGACGCTCCTCCCCACCGAGAGCCACATCTAATCGATAAATGCTTGACACCTACCACAAGCGTTGTGCGAGCCGTACCGATCGACTTGAAAAAGCCGTCGCCGGACAGCAGACGAGTTGAGGGGGACGACCTACTGAACGTCCAGACGGCCCCGTCCCGCCTCTGGACAACGCCGTCCGCCCAACAGACACCTGCAAATCACGGCGGGATGGTCAGCAAGGCCGCGCCGAGCAGTGCCAATGCGCGAGAGCGCGACTTGCTCGAAGAGGTGGCTGACCCAAGTCTGCCCACCGCTGCTGGCCGGGGTTGCGCTGATGCCGGCATACGAGTCTAGTGGACATGCGTCGGCCTGCCAAGCCGTGTCGAACCGTGTCGAGCTATTCAAGATCAGCTCGGCAGGGGGGGAGAGCGGGGCGAAGGGAAGACAACGACGCTCCGGACGCGCACACTGGGCGTCCGATACCGTATCTGGCACGTCCGAAGGCTTGCCCATAATCAGCCATGCCCTCACCGGGCGCGGAGGCGCGGCGGAGATGGAGAGAACCGAGGGTGCATCGTCGAAGGTGAGGAGCACTGAGAGGAGGTAGGTGGTTGACACACGCTGTGTGTGACACGCATCAAGCCATACTGGGCAAGCTGGCACGCCACAACGCGTTGTTTTGTCACAAGAAGACCGCGGAATACCCGTCACATCGCTTCTTTCCCTCCTTTGCGTCACTCGCGTCCGCTTGATAGCCGCCGGTGCACACACACCTATCCTCTTCTCAACGGTCATGCTGTCGTACAAACAGCGCGCATCGTACCGCTGTCCACTCGCCCTCATCCCCGGTACGGTCGCTTGCTTTTGGATGCTCTCCGCTTCGCCGTTCCCCAACCTGTCCTTACCTTTCCATGGAGCGACGGATTACACGAGCACGCATCGGGGATGCAACTAGGGACTCTCCCTTCCTCGTCGTGTGTTCACGGTGGGACGTTCTCCTGGACTGGCCTCGAGACGAAACGACTGCAGAGGACTGAATGTGGGTCGGCGGTGCAGACAAAAGAGGCCTCGAGCCCACGCATAACTGGCGACCCTCCCTTGCGTGTCTGCATTGTCGCCGACATCAGGATACTGCGGTCGTCCTCGCTCGCTGGACACCCGCTGGCTTGGCTCGTCGTGCAATCGGAATCCTGACCCATTCTTGACAGCAACTGGCGCTCCCTTGCCGTGTACTACGTCCCGATACAACCTGCGGCCCCTCGCTCAACGGCGTCGCGACGACCTCCTCGCGGATCCCAAGCGGCGGGAAGCCGCTCTCGGACAAGTTGACGAGCTGGAGACTCTCGCCGCCTCGGCACCGGACCTCCCTCCTTCCGGCTCGAATGTCCAGCCCACCTACCATGAGTTTCTCGCCGGCCCACTCCCCGTCAACCCATGTGAGCCATTCCCACCCCTCAACTTCGATCGCCTCGAGATTACTGTGAGAGAACAGCGCCAAATGCACGGCCGCGCCGCAGCCCGCACATTCCGTCAGAGTATCCGGAAGGAACACCACAATGCCAAGCGAACTCACGACCAAACGGTCAAGCATCTCCAGGCGGCGAGGACGGTCTCGTCTGAGACGGACGCCGCCGACGCACTGCGTGTTGCGAAGATGGCGTGGAGCGGCAGGTCGGCGGGATACATGAACGTGTCGACGATGGCGGGGCTCTTGTTGGAAGATGGATTCCGGTTCTTTTCCGCACCAGCGTCCGTCTCACTTTCCTATCGTGCTCACGGACATGTTGTGACAGGCGACTTGCAGCTCCTCGCCTCTCGAGATCCGAAGCGGCGACGGTTTCCGGCTGGCGGTCCGCACATCTGGCCTGAACAACAGCCTGAAGGCCGCCCTCGATCGCTTCATCGCCCGCTGGCACCAACCCCACTTCAGTTCCCGCCTTTCGGTCGACCCGAACAGACGAGGTGACCACCGGCTGACGCTGATCGGCGTCACGCGGGCTTACGAGGAGGTGAGAACCTGTGGTAAGGACAAGTTCAGCACGCGTGCTGACTCTTTACTGGTGCTTCCTCAGGACCTGCGCCTCACTTCGGCGCACACGAAAGAGCCGGAACTTGTCGAGACCATGAGCGCCGACGAAGACCTTGCCAAGCTCAGGTGCGTCAGAAGACCTCCTTCTCCTCCACGGACGTGCTGTCGCTGACGCTGCACGTGCTCAGCGGCTGGGTCTCGGTTGCGTCAGAACCTACTTCCCGTCTGTCTACGACCGCTTCGCAAGCGCCGACCCCGGCCGAGAGGACCCCGCCCACCCGTTCCGCTGCCGATACGGCATCTTCCCTCTTTTCTGTCTCAACTACGCTACGAACTCGCCAGTCCACTGCGTGGAGCATGTGGACTACAAAAACGTCGCGGGTGGCGTTTGCGCTGTCCTCGCGTACGGCGACTTTGACTCGACTAAGTCGCACTACCTCGTCTTCCACGACCTCAAACTCGCCATCGAGTTTCCCGCCGGCACCCTCGCCCTCTACCCTTCGTCCCTTCTCGCCCACTCAAACGTCTCGCTGGTCGAGGTAGACTCAAAGGAGGACGCCCTCGCTGGCAAGGGCCAGAAGCGGGGCAGTCTGGTGTGGTTCGCGCAGGCGAACTACATCGTCTCGCGCGAGATTGGGATGTCGTTAAAGCGGGCGAAAGAGAAAGGGCTGCCCACTACGTACGAAGGGCTGTACGAGCACTTCAGAACGGAAAAGGGGGAGAGAGGCGTAGAAGTTGTGGATGTTTAAGGATGCCAAGGACGGCGCGGTCTTCCCCAAGGATTTGCAGTTCCAGGCGAGATCTATTATGCGGACGTCCATCGGACAGATGAGGAATCGTTCGAGGACAAGCCGGAGTACGCGCGGCTGAAGGAGCTCCGGGCAGGATTCTCCTCCGCGAATCGTGTAGCAGAGAACTGCTATGCACCCTATACCATGCAATCACGTGTAATGGATTTGTTAGGGCCATAGGTCGCTTCTTGCATGTGTTCCACGAGGCCGTTTTCGACTATGGAGAAACTTTTTCAGGGCGTCTGCGCTGCCTCGAATCTATGTTCGGTTCAGCCCGACACTCCTAGTTCTACCTCTCGCAGTCAAAAGCATGCTACCTGGTCATGGAATACTGTCCTGGCAGCGACCCTCATAATCGCATGTACGAGCGTCAAGCCGCAGGGAGCATCTTCAGCCCATTGTACGCTTCCACTAAGACGACTATTCTGTCTTACTCTGGCAGCGAACATTGTCCCTGGAGCTGAGTTGTTGTGGGACTATGGATATTAACCGCAATACTAGCAGATCGTCGGAATAATAACGCCTCGAAGTCGATGATGTCGTTCGTTAAATCCGGGCTGTATACAATTTCCTGACCCGCCGTGGCTCTACAAGGTGGAGGTTGTTCATTGAGACTAGCACTCTGGGTGAGTTTGGCGCATGTGTATCGTGCAACGCCCGTTGCGCTGCCCTCTTTGCAAGCTTGTCATTTTTTCAAGTGTCTGGAGTAAGAAATGACGTGGCGGCGGACCCATTCAACTGCGCCAGTAGGAAAGTATAGCTACCCTGAGGCTTCAAGCTAGTGTGGCTAGGCAACTAGGCTACTTGCGTTATGTGATAAGGGAAGAGGAGCAGGTAAGAGTATTGTCCTAGCTCCGAACCGGCTGTCTGCGTATGCATGGCACATGCCTACCCTGTCTGCGCCGACCGTCCCAAGTTGATCGGAATGCTACCCGCGTCGGCCGTCAGTCGTGAGATGCCTGCTTCGGTGAACGACGCAATAGCGACGTTGGTGGAGATTAAGCAATCGCCGCCGCGGGCTTGCTGTTGGTTGTCGTCTCTAGGGAAAGGAGGACTGATCGGCGAAGGATGGGAAAAGCGACCAGATCAGGATGCAAATGCACCCAAACGATATGTTGCATCTGATCTTGGGGAGATGCTGCCTGTCATCTGGCTATTCTAACCGTAAGACGAGTGCATTAGTAGCGTCAACATGACAGAGCATCAGCCGCTTTGCCTTGACTTCACTCCAAGAATCCTCCCAAATTTCTGACTCTCTTTTCTTCTTCAGCGTTGTCTAGCCCTTCCCCTCACAAGGTTCGTTCGCGATTTGTGTATAGTTTTGATACACTGCATACTCTTTTCTCCACCAGGTCAAGAGCCCCTGGGCTACGCTTCAAAGCCAACAGACTGGACGCGCCAATCCAGGCCTCACTCGCAGCCAAAGGAGCAGGGGTACGCTTCTCGCAGGCCCGCTCTTTCTTCGTCTACCTCCTTCTTGCCGGGATCGACGCCGTCATCGGACATCCTTTCCTCCGGGACTCCCAGTCGTCTATCTCTCCTCTCGCTCTCATCTTCTTCCCTCCTGGTTTACGCCCTGTTCCGACATTTACGACTTCGCCACCGGCTCCTTCGCTCCCAGACCGCAGCAGAACATCCTCGCCTTGGCTATATGGAACGTCGGAATATAAGGGCGGAACTCCACTCGTTCCTCGTCTGCGGGGTTCTCGCGGGCGTCGAAGAGACTCGTTGACAGCGGCGAAGATGCGGCAGGCGCATCGGGGAAACAAGAAGCGGAGCGACGAGACAGCCTTCTCGACACGCAACTTGTTCATGATCGACTCGTCGGACACGCGTTCTCGCTACAAGACGGAGCATCAGGTCGCACGTGCAGCCAAACTCTTTCCCCGGTGATGCGGGCCGTACAAGATCCTCGAGGCCTTCCCGGATACCTCGTTCTTCCAGCTCGACGTTCCTGTCAGTGACCGCGCGCATACGGTCTTTCACAGCTCGAAGTTCAAGCTATAGGAGAACAACGTCCCCCCAATCTCCGCGCGCCACTCGGATCGCCCGGAACCGCTCGACGCTGAAGGTCGGGAGGAGTATGTCGTCGAGGCCATCGTCGACGAGAAGGGGAGAGGTCGGTCGCAGAAGATTGGTCAAAGAGGTGGGATACCCTGAGTTGGAAAATGCAAGGGGAATGCGGCCACTAATAAAGACACGGCGGCGCTGGACGAGTGGGTCGAGACGAACACGCGGGGAGAAGGTCAGAGCAAACAGGCTCATCGCTTCGCAGGGCAGGCGGTGCGACTTCAACAAGGCCGACAAGCACCAGGACAGCGGCTTTGGAGCGCCATGCAGGCGGTGCGACTTCAACAAGGCCGACAAGCACCAGGACAGCAGCTTTGGAGCGCCATGAGGGTGATGTTGTCAAATTTGAAGCCTATCATGTGACTTTGACGCAAGACTGGACATGCTATCCAGGACAATGTCACTTTGATCGAGGCCGTCATTTCCGGGCGATCTCGTAGAGGGTGAAGCTGTCGCAGTAGGCAGTGGGATCTGTCTCGGGCGGTTGCGGGGCGTTGTCTCCCAGCTCGCAGTCAATGCGTCGCTGACAACGATGATTCGCAAGGAACTCCGGTTGCAAAATGATAATACTCCGCATCGCACGCAACCCGGCCTGTTCACAAGCAAGAGTTTGGTTCGCTCGGAGCATCGGCAGGCGTTACCAGTATACGGCTTTTGCGGTCCGCCTCTCGACGACTTTCAATGACTCGGATCTCGCCCAACTCTCCAGAACCCGCAGGTCCGCAATGCCAGGGAACAAGCCGGCTTAAGGTCGCCATCTTCAGCCGTAATCATGCGAGCCAGGTTTTCGGTGTTCTTCAGTAAAGCCGTGGCGCCCGCGGCAGTGTCGTCTCCACTGCCGCTGCCGATTGGCTGTATTGTCCCTCAACTCCTCGCTAAATGGTTGTTGCAGGTCTCGACGAGTCCAGCTTCAGTTACGTCCAGCTTCGGCTCGTCTTCCCCAGGCAGGTCAATGAAAGCTCACACTGTCTGAGTGCTGGCCGCACCTTTAGCTTTAGGCGACTGAAGGGTGACGCTGACGACGCCTCACTGCTTGGGCGATAGAAGAGCAACCGATTGTGATTGCTGGTTCTATTTATCAGCGAGAGCGTAACGAGAGACAGAAACAGGAGAGGGTGTGCGCGTGAAAACGGACTTCCCGCCGTCCACTCTTCGATCTCCCTGACTCCGCTTCACCACTCCTATCCGCTCAGCTTGCTCTGCTCCGACAACCATCGCGGGTGAGGCGTGAGACTTACACCCCTCCTCCCCCCGACCAGCGAAGAGCCTCATTGCTCAGACCTCCCCTCCTCTTCCCCTCCTTTCACGCATCCAATTTCACGCCTCCAAAGCCTCCGTGTCCTCGACCTTCAAGTCCGGTTCCCACGTATTCTCCGGGACCGATTACCCCTGCCACTTGACAAGGTACCGCTTCGTGCGACCGTTCCCCTTCTCGTTGACGACGAACTCCTTTTCGCCTTTGACTCGAGCGGTTTAAATCGAAGAGGCTGTTGCGGGAGGAAGAGGTCGGGCTGTCGACACGAGCCTACGTACGATATAGCGCGAAAGACGACTTCCAGAGCGCTTCCAACGTAGGGAAGGACCCGAGACGCCTATGGTCCGGATGCCGTTGTCTTCCTCATGCTGGCCCTTGGGAGACAGTACAGGCTGGTGAGAGGGTCGAAAGGCACTCGGACGTACGAATCGGAGTGTCAAGGGGCGGTAAGAGGCGAACTCCTCGCTAAGTATCCTAGCCTCCCTCGCCCGATCTCCACTGGCCTAGGCAACTACTCATCCGTAACATGTCTCGGCTTAGTGTCTGTCAATCAGCGTAGGGTTAGGACCGTCGTACCTCATTTCCTCCCTAGCGCTCGAGGCGCGCCGTATTTCCGCCGATTTCGACTGCGCTATCCAGCATGGATGTCAGCAGTGGGGTGCGGGGTGAGAGGCTGTATGAGGTGGACAAGAGCGTCTCGAGAACTGTGGAGCAAGCATAGACGAATTGCAAGACCAGCCAAGGCAGGTGAATGCAGATTCTGGGCCCCACTCGCATTCGCTCAACCCAACTTTCGGGACTTTTCGACCCCTGTGACTCACGCGAGTCCGGGCAGTCGGCGCTGTTTTCGATTCAATCGCGGTTGACAGCGTCAAATGCGTTCCAACCTCTCCTAGCCGCTTGCGCTGCCAGGTCAGGAAGGATGTCGCCTTCGGAAGAGTCTGCAGTGCACGACCAGGTGCAGCGTTTCATCGGTGCGCCTGCATCCCCACCCCCACACCAGCTCGCTGAACGTAACGTCCTCTACCGCGATAATTGTGCTTCAGACGACTCTTTCGAAAGGCCACAGGGGGGCCCGAGCTACCCCGAGTATGTGAACGTGCGCTGAGGCCCAAGCATTCGACAATTCCGGTAGACGACTTCTGCTGACTCGGTCGCATCCGCCTGCAGCTATACACTCTTGTCTACGGCATGACCATGCGCCCGCCCGACCGTCTCCTCCGCCATCCACATTTGTCTGTTGGAAGTCACACAGACGGGCTCCTCGAACTGGAAGCATCTGAGCGTTCCGCGTCCGACCTCTCCTCTAGGCTCTCGCTTCACACAGCGTAAAGACCTCCATGGGCGATTCTACCAGCTCCTGCGGGACCGATTCGAGAGGCGATGCGTTGCCCTGCAAATGGTATGTGTGCCAGACTTCATACTCCGTAGACTAGCTGACCTGTTCCGTTTCTGTTCTATTGCGCACATAGGAACTTGCGAAGCTCTCGTCGCATGATCTCCTTAAGCAATACACAGCACAAAAGACGCGATACAACAGCGCATCGACACTCATCAGCAATGTCTGCAAGGCGTTTGAGCGACGTTTGATTCAGCGTGCGAAAGAAGAGGGCCACGGGGACGTGTATCCCATTGTGCAGGTGCGCTGACTTTTCTCCTTCCAATCCTACAAGCTACATAAGCTGATTATTCACCTTCACCTCCGCCCGCACAGCTCGCGCAGGTGACTTGGCACAAACTGGTCTTCAAGCCGCTCGCAAACACACTGGCATCTGCCAATCCAGCCGGTCTTACATCAGAGGAGCGGCAGACTGTGGAGGATGCGAAGTCAGCAATCCCGCTCCTGGTAGATGAGGCGGAGCAAGGAGCGGATGAGGAGGTATAGCATGCAGGATAAGCGTTTGTAGCCTCCCATCTAGTGTTGCTGTATTTCGGTATCGTATGCTCAAAGGCCCTTCCCGTTATTGAAAGGCGCACAACTATGTCTAACAGGATCTCATACGTTTTCGAGTTTCACTATAACGCTGTCAGCGAGTAGCGGGGCTGTTACGACTTTCGCCTCCACCCTCGCTTTCGCCTCTTCCCTCGCCCTTGTCCTTTGTGCTCAGCTTGTTCTTGCTACTTAGACTGCCTGGTCGTCCGCGGTCCCGCATGAGGATGCGCAGTCGGGCATGGCGGAAGACAAGGGCAGTCGGCTGGCGGCACCGGCGGCTGAGATCGATGTAAAGGTTTTCAACCGGACAGTGCGCCGCCAAGTGTGACTGAACCCTCACGTCCGCCTCCTTTCGGTCAAAGCGTCGTATACCCCGTTCCCCGCCCATTCCCCTCGCATCCCTCTCGCCATCGCTTCGCCGACCGCTGTCTTCTCACGGACTGAGATTAAGTTGATCAGCCTAAGCCGTGGACGAGCAAGTACAAGTACATCGCTCTCAGGGCTGGCTATTTGCGACGAATGGGCCATCTCGGGACGAGCATTATGGAGGTCCTCGTTTTCGGGAAGCTTCAGCTAATGATATACTATATCCCGCCTCGCCACGCACACTCAAGCGAGCCTGGCTTGCAGTCAAATGCAGTGTTATCTGGTTGGTCCGCCCCTCCCCATAGCCGTCAAATCCTCGGTGCCGGCGATCGAATGAACGGTGGAGATTCGCGAGCGACGGATCAAGGAAGCGCGAGATGCGTTGGCAGCGGCGAATATGCCGCAGGCGCATCAGGCGAACAAAAAGCGGAACTACGAGCGGACCTGCTCAACCCATTACGAGCTGCGTTGCTCCGCGGAGCCAAACAAAGGGTGAGAATGAGAGTGGGACGTAGCATCCGCCTGTGGTTAGAGCTCGATCTTCTTGGGGAGAAGCTCGTAGTACGAGTTGACTACTCAGCTCGTGGCTTGCAGGATTGGGAGGAGAAAAGTCAGCGCACCTCCACAGTGGCATACACGTCCCCGCGACACCTTGTATTTTGTACGCTGAATCGAGTCTCGCTCGAACGCCTTGCAGACATCTCCAGGCTCTCGCTGATGGGTAGAACCAGCAATCATACGCGGTTCTCTTCTATCGCCCGAGCAGTGAAGCGTCGTCAACGTCGCCATACACTCACTGAGTGCTAGTGTAAGGCGGATGCCTCACGACGGGGATGAGACAGAGCGGTGCGAGCGGAGGAGATGGGTCGGACGTTCCGTCGTTCTCTCTCTTGGTTCTCCATCGCTCTCGCTGACTGGAGAACCAGGTGTGTTGTCTTCTCTAGCTTACTGTAGATCGCTCTCGCTGACTGGAGAACCAGCAATCAACGCTGTTCCATCTCTATCGGCCCGAGCGAGTGTTGTCGCCGAACAAGGCGACTTCCACTTTTTTTTGAGATTCGTTCAAGCGCTACGCTGGCTACGCACGGCACTCGATCCGTCACACGCCGTCTCGCCCTTCAGCTGGTCGAACCGTCGCAGTACCCTGTCGAGCGACGCCGTCGACCTCCCTCGCCCGCACACTCCTCCTTCTCGGACTCTCCGGACAGCGACGACTCCCTCTCGTCTGCCTCCGATTCGGATCACTCGGAACCCTCAAACGGCACTCGGAATACTGGCACCGCACACATGGCAACCACGGCATCGTTTCCCACGGCTTTCCGCCCCGGCAAGGCTCCCCTCCTCATCGACTCGTCTCCTACCGGTCTCGACGCCTTCAAGCGTTCCGCACGGCTCTACTTCAAGGACAAGAAGGTCGAGGATGATGCCGACAAGATCGCCTACTTCGGAGCTGGTCTTGTCGGATTCCCTGAGCTGCACAACTGGTACCTTGCCTCTGCCACCGCGCATGAGAAGAAGGATCACGACTCGTTCCTTGCCGAGCTCCTCAAGCGCGCCCTTCCTCGCGACTACGTCTGGGACATCAAGACCAAGATCCGTTTCTCGAAGCAGGGCGAGCGCGATTTCGAGGATTGGATGGACGAGATGAGGATGGACCAGTTCACGCTCGGCGACTCCGTCCGCTCAAGCAAGGACTTCGTCGAATGCCTCCTTTTCAACATGGACCGTGAACTCTCCGGCATTCTCCGTCGCGGCACGGCTCTTGCGAACACCGGCTTCCATGCGGACGCCCAGGTCTCTTTCGCCCTCGGCCTCACGTCGACCATCAAGGCTACCGTCGACTACGAGGAGTTCGACCGCGAGCCGCGCGGCGAGTGGGTGCGGATCGCGGCTCGCAGAGCAAGCAACGCCGCGCAGCTGAGGTCGTTCGCTCGCAAGGCGACTTCCTCGTCGGCCTCCGGGAACGTCTCGAACTCGCGTTCCACCTCGTCGTCCAAGTCTACCGCCAATCGCTCTACCGGCAACTCGTCTGCCCCGCCGCCGTCATCGTCATCGTCATCGTCCCGCATCATGCCGCTCACGGACCGCGAGAAAGACTGGCTGCGCGAGAACAACGGCTGCTTCAAGTGCCGCAAGCACGATATCGACCACTCGGCACCGGACTGCGACGATTGGCCCACTGCCGGCTACGTCGTCCCCGTTCCCGCCAATTGGCAGCCGACGAAGCCGTGGCGCCCGTCCTCCTCGCGCGGCTCCTCGTCCTCCTCGGCAGCTCCTCGCGCCACCGTCGCTGCCGACAAGGTTGACCGTGAGGTCGACATCCCTGAGTCGCTCGCCTTCGGTTCAGACTCGGAGTCGGACGGGTACGTCTCCCTCCCCTCTCCCTTCGTATCGGTTCGAGACGATCGGGTGCGGTAGTCGACGCTCTTGCTGACTCTGGTGCTTCCGTTTCACTTGTCTCAGACAAGCTGGCGCGGACACTAGGGTTGGTGAGGCGGAGACTCACCAAACCTCTTTCGTACCGTCTCGCGATCAAAGGGGAGGAGGGCGTGCAATACATCACCGAGTTTGTACGGGTCCGCATCGGTCTTGCGAATGGGGCATGGGAGGCTGGCGAGACCACCTTGCTCGTCGCTCCCCTCGAGGATCCCTTCTCCGTCATCCTCGGCGCCCCCTTCCTCCGTCAACACCGCATTACTATCTCGCTCTACCCGGATCCGCAACTCCTCATCGAGCAAGCACCACCTCTCGAACCGATCGATCTTTACGCCGATGTCGAAGGACCGCGTACGCAACTCGAGGCGCTAGAAGAGCTTGATGATGAGGACCGAGACGAGATGTTGGGTACGGCCATGGAGACGCTCATTGCTCGGGTTGAAGCGCAGACGGATGAGGAGAAGGAGATGGCGGTGCGGAAAGAGCGGGTCATGGCGGATTTCGCAGACGTCTTTCCAGACGTTCTCCCGGCGCTCACCAAGGACTACCTTGAGCGGACGACGACGCGGCATCGCATCAAACTTGTCGATACGGCCAGGACGCACAATCAGCGCGGCTTCAATGTTCCTCGCAAGTGGCGCGAACGGTGGAAGAAGATGTTAGACGAGCACATCGCGGCCGGTCGTCTTCGTCCCTCAACCTCGCCGTTCGCCTCAGCTGCCTTTATCATCCCGAAGAAGGACCTCGACGCCGATCCCCGCTGGGTCAACGACTACCGTGCGCTCAACTCGAACACGATTAAGGATCGGACGCCGCTACCCGTTCCGGACGTCGTTCTCGCCGACGCCGCTCTCGCTCGTTACTGGGGCAAGATCGACCTCACGAACGCGTTCTTCCAGACGCCGATGCACCCGAACGACATCGAGAAGACGGCGATCAAGACACCTTGGGGTCTCTTCGAGTGGACCGTCATGCCGCAGGGCCTCTGCAACGCTCCCGCGACCCACCAGGCTCGCATCAACGAGGCTCTCCGGCACCTCGTCGGCGTTTGCTGCCAAGCGTTCGTCGACGACGTTATCATCTACTCGGCATCGCTGGAGGAGCACGAGCGGAACTGCCGCCTCGTCCTCGAGGCGCTGCGGAAGGCGGGCCTCTACTGCTCTCGCAAGAAGACCGAGCTCTTCACGCTCAGGACCGAGTTCCTCGGGCACATCATCTCGCGCGAGGGCATTGAGGCGGATCCGTCAAAGGTCGAGAAGGTCCGTAACTGGTCACGTCCGCGTGCGGTCCCGCAGGTCCGCGGCTTCCTCGGACTCGTCCAGTACCTGCGGAAGTTCATTCCGTCGCTAGCCGAACACACGGCCGTTCTCACGCCGCTGACGCGGAAAGGATTCGTCGACGTCGAGGGCAGCTGGGGTGAGCGGGAGGAAAAGGCGTTCGAGGCGATCAAGCGGATCGTGACCTCGCTCCCGGTCCTTCGCCCGGTCGACCAGGAGTCAGACGAGCCAATCTGGCTCATGACAGACGCCTCGAAGGTGGGAATCGGAGCGGTGCTGCTGCAGGGAAAGGATTGGAAGACGGCGCATCCGTGCGGGTTCTACTCGCGTCAGTACATCCCGGCCGAGCGCAACTACCCGACGCATGATCAGGAGCTCCTGGCGGTCGTCGCAGCGATGAAGGCATGGCGCCTCGACTTGCTCGGGGTCAAGTTCCACGTCCTCACGGATCACGACACGCTCAAACACTTCAAGTCGCAGCTCACGCTCTCTAAGCGTCAGGCTCGCTGGACGGAGACGCTTGCGGACTACGACTACGACCTCGCTTACATCCCCGGCAAGCAGAACGCGGTAGCCGACTCGCTCAGTCGGTTCTCGTTTGCGGACGAACCGGTCGTCGCAGTTTGCGGGATCTCGACGGTCTCGCTCCACTCGTCGTTCGTCAAGCGCGTAGTCGAGGGTTACAAGGAGGACGCCTTCTGCGTCCAGCTCGAGCAGGATTTGGCGTCGTCGCCGGGTTTCAGCAAGAAGGACGACCTTCTCTACTTCGAGGAGGAACGGCTCGTCGTTCCGAAGGTCGCAGAGCTGCGGGAGGCGTTGTTGCACGATGCGCACGACGCTCTCGGCCACTTCGGTGCGCAGAAGACGCTGCACGCGCTCGCGCAGTCGTTCTACTGGCCAGGCATGGCCAAAGACACCGTTCGCTACGTCCGCTCCTGCGATGGGTGCCAGCGGCACAAGTCGCGGACGACTCGTCGCGCGGGTAAGCTGCACCCGCTACCGGTTCCGCCACGCCCTTTCTC
>JAKEZK010000101.1:0-17143 GCA_021654155.1 Rhodotorula sp. CC01
GGCTGCAAAAGTGAGTGGCAAAGCAGACACGGTCTCTTTGCCGCCTTGTGCTGGAATGGGTCGCATAGCGCTGCCGGATCAGCTCTCCAGAAGTCGAAATGACGGAATTGTCGGACGAGTTGAAGGATCCAGTCAAGCAGCCTCGCCAGGGAGGACCCCAGGGGCAGCGGAAGATGTCCTTGCCGCAGAATGCAAAGTCGACTATGTGCAGCGACTCTAAGGCGTCTCGCGGGGCGGCGTCGTACAGAAAGAGTACGCAGCGAGGATTGGCATCGTGGAGATGAGTAGCTGGGCACTGGCGCACCGTCGACTGCGAGAGGGCGCGAGTGGCAAAGAGGCACTTGTGGGCGCGTTTTTGCTGCAACGGACGCGTCTTTTGGGCGCAGGCGGTCGCCCCGCCGCACAGGCAAGGGGAAAATGAAGGAAAGGGGTGCAGCTGGATCCCCGGACATGCCGACGGCTCGTGCGGACGGCGTGCGCTTCCTTCCGTGCAGACGCCACTTTCGCTGGCTACAATGTCGCCGGACTTGCTTCCGAGCCAAATCTGCTTTAGCCGGCGTAAAGCTAACGCCCTCAGCCACTCCCAGAGAGTGTGCGCCGCGCGGCAGAACAACTGGACGCTGCGGAAGCCTGCGGTGAAGCTGATGCAAAACGCAAAGAAAGAAAGAAAGAGGCGGAAAGAACAAAACAAATGACCAGTGTAGGCCCGCTGTGGGTGACTAACACCTCTGCCATAGGCCAACCACGCTCTTGTATCTTACTACGCCTTCTGCTCACTGCCCCGTGGCAATCCTTTTCCGCGTGGCGGTCCTCTTCACTTGAGAAGGCTCCGCCACACAATGCAACATCTCTCTGTGGACAACACCGCACAAGTGCACTTCAGTTAGACTGGCCAGGATTAAGGTAAGGGGAACGAAGATGCCATAGTCGAGCCCGCCTTTGGTGCAGAAGACTTTCCGTGCTGCGGAACGCGATTGTGTCATTTGCACAATTGCCAGTTTGAGAAACCGCTGTACAAGGAAGACTACATGATAACGCCTTAGTAAGAAGTTCAGGAGTAGAAGGGTTGTACAGATTGAGCAGAGGCACGAGCGACAGGCAGAAATTCCGGCTGCGGGTGATCACCCCCCGGCCGCTTTTCGTGCCAGAGCGGGAGATCTTGGAACATAAGGCGCAGCTGAAGGGCAGGTGGTTGCTGTCCTTGATTGTACTTCTGTATGGTGCAGTTGAGTACCGCGCGGTGCAGGCCTTCTGGGGAACACCGACCCTCGGGGCTCTTCTCGCTGATGCGGGTCGATGCTAGATTAGGGGGTTCCTGCAGTCAAGAACGTACACAGTCAGATGCTATGTGAGGGGCAGAAAGAGCGGAGGAGGCGAGCAAAGTCACCGTCAAGGGAAAACATGCACCCTTTCCCCTTGGTGACATTTTCCTCTGCAGCACGTGTTACAAAGCCATAGGTGCAGTACGAGGAAACGAACCGCTTGCCGTCCCGTATTTTATTTGAGCGGTGTCGAGAAATCACCGCCTCAAGAAAGCAAGGCGCAGCCACCTGAATTGTGGGTTCAACTCCGTTTAATCCGGCAACCATAGGTTGCCAATCGTATTTGTTTTGGCGAGTCGCACGTTTGACCCATCCTGCTTGAATCATGAGTGGCCGAATGTGAATGTCGAGCGTTTCCGTTGTCCCTGAGCAGATGAGCGGACCATGTCAGCCAAAGAAAGCTCCCAAGCACAACATTGGCTGGGCACAGCACGCCTTTTTCTGCTGAATACTGCTGCACCGGTCTCCCAACAATATGAGGCAGAACCAACTCGGTCGGAATGTTGAGAGACGGGGGCTTCTCAAGCTTCTCCAAGCTCTTGTTGAGCGGTTTCTTGATATAATTGAACAACATGAACTGTCGGACTGCGCCGGTGATAAGTGGCCTGAGCGCTTCAAATGGTACGCTGGAGGCCTTTGTCTACAATGTAAAATTGTATCAGTGCGGCATTCGGGGACAAGCAAGGGATGCCTGCAAAATGCGTGTGAGCGGATACGGACGTGGAAGTGCGTGTGGTAAAAGTTGCGGAAAACCTTTGCGTAAAAGGCCTCATGTCCCTCTAGCGGTGTGGGGTCGAGCTTCTGCGCGAACGGTGAGAATGGGCCGGATGACTTGGTGAAGACCGGAGATGACCAACCGGAAAGGGGTCTGAATGTGGTGGCCCAAGTATCTCCCGACTTTGTTTGTGAGGCGGAGCCGGACCTGGAGAAGGCTGCCGTCCGCGGTTTGTAGCATGCCCTGATTCAGGATATGTAGTCGGCGCTGCCGGGAAAGCGTGCCATCCACTGAGCCAAGCCTCACCGTCTGGCTGGTACGGCTCTATAGCAAGAACTGCAGGATGGTAACAAGGAAAGCGATAGGTTGGCAAAGGAAAGGAAAAGAAAGAACGCGCAGCGTCAACTGGCAGCTGGCTGAACTGGTCGCGATTGGCCACCACCGCGGACAAGCCGGGAGTGAGGAGGAGAGAAAGGCGTCCCGTGTCTGCGACGTCTTACAAGCGGCTTTCTCCAAGACAGCGCGGACCATAGCAGCTTCGATGTCAAGTCAACAAAGCTTATAGGCCAGCTGTCGGTGCTTCGAGGTAGATAGTGCTGTCTCCGCGGAGATCCGGGTGATTTCAATCGGGCGCGGAACGGACATCAGCAAGGTCGGAGCCGAGGTGCAGCGTATATAGCGAGTCGACGAAGCATGAGCGGGAGCAGTGCGGTCAGATCGACGGCGCGACGCTTGCCTGCTCGGATTGCCGGTCAGTTTGCTCGGGCAGAAGAGCTGAATCCGCGAGTAAATGCCTTCACGCATTTGTACTCGGCACAAGGTGAAGAGACCTCTCTGGTCCGAGAAAAAGATGAGGGCTGTATTGGGCTGACGATCAAAGCGCACAGATGCAGCGGCGCAAGCGCATTCCGGCGCACAGGCCGGCGCGTTGGACGGGATCAGCGTCGGTGTCAAAGACTTGTTCGCAACGGCCGATGAGGCGCCGACCACTTGCGCATCCAGGACTCTGCGAGGTGAGCATCCAGCGCGGAGCAGTGGTGCCTCTAAAGAGCCCTAAGCCGAACGCTCACCGCCGCCGCTTGCAGAGTACCGCTCTCCTTTCGATGCGACCGTGGTGCAAAAGCTCCGAAGAGCCGGCGCCGTCTTGACCGGCAAGACCAACATGGACGAGTTCGGGATGGGGTGCGCCTACTCCCCTCGCCTCATGACCAGCCGAACATGCGCTGCGAACTAAGCGATCTTGGGCACCCATCGCAGTTCCGCCAACGTAAATTCAGATTTCGGACCGGTCATCAACCCTGCCGGACCTTCCGGAGTCGACGCCTCGCTGTCATTACCCGAAGACGAGCAGAGAGTAGCAGGCGGGAGCTCGGGCGGCAGTGCGGCGGCGGTGGCTTGCGGTCTTTGCGATGTGTGCGTTTTCAACTTGCGATTTCCTCTGCCGTTGCCTCATATGGCGATCCACCAGCATGCTGAGCGAAAGTGTCTTCTCCTCAGTGCCATCGCCTCTGATACAGGCGGCTCGACTCGACTTCCGGCTTCGTATTGCGGCGTCTACGGTTTCAAACCCTCGTACGGCCTCTTGTCTCGGTACGGCATGGTCGCCTACGCGAGCAGTCTCGACACCGTCGGACTCGTCGCCCGAGACGCAGAACTGCTGGACAGGACGTTCAGTACGTTTCGTGTTCGCGACATGCCCCGCAAGAAAGGATCGGAAGCTGATCTACCACGATGTTTGGTGCAACAGTCGCGCTGGAAGAGTTTGACCCGAAGGACCCGACCTCCGTTCCCGTTGCGCCGAGGAAACGTGCAGAGTCGGCGATTGCAGAGCTGCTGGCTCGAACCAGCTCATCCGACGCCGAGCGACCGCTCAAAGGCGTCCGGATAGGTGTCCCAGCCGTGCGCCGCCGTCGCTTCTTGACCACTTGGAACCATCAAGCCCGGAGCTGACGGTCCAGCGTTGTATACAGGACCTCATCCCACAATCTACGCTCGACTCTCCCTCCCTTCTCGGCCCCTTTCGCTCCTTCCTGGCCTGCCTCCGCGCGCTCGGTGCCTCGATCACCTCCGTTCGCCTCCCTTCTGCCCCTCTGGGCCTCTCCGCCTACTACGTCCTCGCGTCGGCCGAAGCGAGCTCAAACTTGGCACGGTACGACGGCGTTCAGTACGGCTACCGGGCACCAGAAGACGGACGGGAGGGGACGGCAGAGGTGGCGCAGAGGGAGGCGCTGTATGCGAAGACGAGGAGTGCCGGGTTTGGAATGGAGGTCAAGAAGCGGATCTTGCTTGGCACTTTTGCCCTGAGTGCAGAGTGAGTCCGCTGTTTCCTGGTCTCTGACGTTGACGACGCGTGACGCAAGCTGATTGACTGTTGCGGCCTGCGCGTCCGTCCCCCAACCGATAGCGCGTTCGACAACTACTACCTCCAAGCACAACGAGTTCGCCGAATGGTGCAGCTCGAGCTTGACAGTCTCTTCCGGCTTCCGAACCCGCTCTCAAATGGGGACCACGTCGACCGGACTGACGGCGTCGATTTCCTCGTCCACCCGTCTGCGCTCTCGACCGCTCCGCTTCTCTCGTCCACTGTACGACAAATTGCTCTCGCTTCTTTCTCGCCATCACCCGAGCCCGCCACTGCGAAGAACGCCTACCTCCAAGACCTGTTGACCGTTCCCGCTTCACTCGCGGGACTTCCGGCGCTCTCGCTCCCCGCCGGCCGAGACGCGAAAGACGGCTGGCCCGTCGGCGTCACGGTGATGGGACAGTGGGGGTCAGATCGAACGGTGTTGCAAATCGCGGCGCGGTGGGGAGAGTTGCGGAAACGGCGCGGCGAGTGGGAAGAGTCGCTGGCCGCCTCGGAGTGATTGGAACGTGATGCAAACTAAGTTGGATCTTTGTCGGAGCAGTCGGATATAGTTTAAAAAGAGTCCGTTGCCCTGTCTGCAGAGCTACCTGGCTGTGCATGCGATATACGCGAGTGATCGGAAGCCCCGTCATCGTTTCTATCTTGCTTTGACTTTGGCTACATCTCGTCAGCCGCTGCGTCTGCCAGAGTCCTCAGCTGTGAAGAGAAGCGACTCTGCGACTGTCCTCATCGTCCTCAGGCTGGCCCCCGCCTGCTCGCGATCACTCGACGTCGACTCGCACGTTCGCCGCTCCCGCACCATTCTCACGAGGTCGTTGCGACCACCGCAGCCACTTGCCGGTACACGCCCAGCACTGCGAGGACTAGAGAGAATCGGCCGAGATGGGCGTCCTCCCGACTCCGAACCATCTCGCGTTGATACGAGACTGCTACCCGCCCCACACCAACAGCAGCGAGTCTGAACTGCCGCGTCCAGTCTCGAATGCAGTCTCCAAACTTGCGTTCTACGCAGTCAACCGACCCGCCAAGCTACCCAAAGTCGTCGCCGCCTTGACCGACCGCGCAGCCAGAGCCACGGGAGGAGCGCCCGTCCCGACCTCCTCCTCCTCGACTGCGCACGCACACCCCGTCAAGAACCGAATCCAACTCGCCGTCACGTGCGAGATCTTCAGGACCCTCGTGATCGAATGCGCAGAGAGCGGCAACCAAGGCAGCGCAGAACTCGTCAAGAGTGCCTTGGCCGAACCCGCCCTCTCGGTAGCTGACATGGCCCTCGGCGGCGGCAGCGCGGGTCCACCAAAATCCGCGAGAGACGCAAACACTCGGACCGCGTCACCGACTCTGCGACGTCCGGATGCGGAACTCGAAGCCCGAGGAGCGAGCCTCGTCAGTTCTCTCCACCTTTACATCACCCTTTTGCGCTACTACGAGATGGCTTACGATTACGTACCCACAGTTTCACGCTGTCGCGACCATGACAACACCTCCGTTCTTCGGATTCGGTCTCGCCGCGCGTCAATATCAACGGTGTTTGGCGACCTTGTCTGCTCGAGTGCAGTTGACCGGCGCAACAGACCACACCGGGTATGTCTCGCAATCCGAGTGCAATCGCGGCGCACACTGACAGCCAAAATAAACCACACAGCTCGCGGTATGTTGCACTCAAGGCTCTCGAAGGCGCCGCACGATCAGACATCATGTTTGCGACCGGGAGCGATTTTGATCGACAAGTCGGTCAAGTCGCGCCCGCTCTCTTCTGTACTTGCCTCGCTAGCTCGCCATTCGAACTCGAAGAAAGGTGAGCCCAGTTCGGGGACGGATTCGGTGTTTCTGAGCAGGGAAAAGCGTGCTGCTCTGGAGGTGGGGACCTGTGACTGATTTTCCGGCAGTCTCGACAGGCTGCTCGAGTCGGACTCGCTTTCGCCCCTCCCTTCTTCCCTACGATCCCGCAAAGCGACTGCCATCTCCCCGCCATCCTCCTCGTCCGACTCGACTGCCTCTTCGAAAGCGCCGCCGCCCGTCTCTACAGTCGCAGTTCACAGTCTCGCCCATCTCTCGCGTCACTCGACAGTCCCGCAACTCCTCGTCATTCATTCGAACTTTCTCGCGTACCTCGAGGAGCACTCGTCTGCTCCGTTGACCCGATCCCCGGACGACGTCATCACGGAGACCACTAGTGGAGGACCCGCACCAGCGATCGCAAAGACCCTGCTCGCGGCGGCGCCGGAACCGCACCGCAGTCCCGCCCTGAGTTGGTGGGCCGACCGGGCAGCCGAATCGACCGATCCGGGACGGACGATCGCCTTGCTCGAGATCCTACGCCACCTCATCGTCGGACTCGCCGCACCTGCACCTGCGCCACCACAAAAGGGAAAATCCGACAACAAGACCGAACATCGCCCCGTCTCGTTGAATGCGAGCGGGATCCTCAACACCCTGGCCGAGATGCTCGTCCTGCGGAGCTCACTTGCCACCGCCGGAATTTCTGCATCCGATCCCGTCGTCGACGCGATCTACTCGACACTCGCCGCGCTCGTCGAGGCGAGTGACCGGGTCGGATACCCCTCGCAGTTGGACGACCTCGCAGCAGAGACGATCTCGCTCCTCGCCGCGCTGAACCAGACGGAGGAACACGAGTTCCCCGTCGAGGAGGTACGGATCGAGCGCCTGACGGCGGGCATGGACCGGGCGGCGAAGGCGAGAGCGAGGGAACGGTTATTGGTCGTTCTCAAGATGCTGGCCGAACCTGCGCGTGCCGCTGGCGCCGCCCCTTCCACCGCAACTCGGATCGACCAGCACCTCGAAGAACAGATTCCGACGACGCTCCCCTCGACGCTCGAGCTGCGACCAGCAGTCGCCGACAACTCGGTCAAAGTTTTCCGTGATTCACTGCCGTCTTCTTCCGGCAGACCAGAGTTGTCAAAGCAAGATACCGTCACGTCCCCCGCGACCGCAGCGACGACGTCGTTGGCAGCGGCGGCGACGGTGACTGCCATTCCGGGCCTTGCGCTCGGCGCACCAATCGAGCGGCAACCGGCAGGGGTGGTGGACACTGCCGCAGCTCGCGCCACCCGAGACCAGCAGGCGGAGGAAGAAGCAGTCAAGGCTCCCGCACAGCCGATCTTTCTCGTCCATCCGCCTTCGAGTGGACATCTTGACTCGATCGACAGCAGCGGTGGTCGCGGCGGCGGCGGCGGCGGCGAGGACGCTCCCGAAACGGACGGGATCACTCCGTCCTCCTCTGATCAGGCCGCCCACGCCCACGCACACTCGCTCTCGCCTTATACCATCTCTCGCTCGCTCTTCCTCCTTTCTGATTCATACCCACCTATCCGGTCCGCGTATCTCGATTTCCTGATCACCTTCCTGCGACAACTTGCGAGCCTGACGACGGAAGAAGAGGAGGCGAACAAGGCCGCCGCCGCGAGCGCGGAGACGGACGCGTTCTGGCGCAAGCTTGCGGTCGAATTCTGCGCCGCCGCCTCCGCCCCAACATCCCCAGCAGAGGAGAAGGAGATGATGCGACTGGCAGAGGCGGCGTTCTCGATCCGGTCCGGCTCGGCGGTCCTCGCCTGTTTGCCAATGTTGCTCTCGCAACTGCAGGCGCAGCCGGCCTCGGGGCCGACGATCGCAAAACACGCCCTCGCGACTCTGGCTCGTACATGGCATGTCGACATCCCCGCGAATACAGCGGACGTGGACCGCGTCGTGGTCGAGGCGTTTGCGAGCGACGCGGGCCTCCAGTCGGCGATGAGGCGGGATCGGGCGCAGCTGGTGGAGACGCTTTCGATGCGGTGGGTTTACGGAGCGGCACGACAAGCTGGTGAGTCTACACGTCTGCTACTGTATACACCGTGTTTGTGCTGCATGGAGCTGAGCTGATCCGCTCCTTTCGAAAAACCACCCCGAACGCAAAACAGCTGCGACTTCGCTCTCGCCGTACTTGTCGGGCGCTCCGCCCGCCCGGTCCCTCGTCCAGCTCGGGATCTCTCGCTCGCGGGCAGGCTCTACACTGCGCTTGTCATCGGCGTCGGCGTCAGCGGCTGCTTCTGCGCCCCGGACGCCGCCTTCGCTCGTGCGCAGTGGGAGTGTCGGCAGTGGGCACGGCAACGGACACGCGCCGGGCGACGCGCTCGCTTATGGTACGAGCGGGAATGGTCTATCCAGAGGGACGACGACAGGAACGGCGAGGACGAGTCTGGACTCGTCGCTTTCGCCGTCGGCGTACCTCGCTCGGCGGCTCCGGCAACAGACTCCGTCGTTGGCGGACCTTCAAGCCGCTGCGACCACTTCACCGGGACCCAACGGGGCTAGCTTTGCGGCCCCTGGAGATGGATCTCCCGGGCGGCAGAAGAGCAGCGTGGTTCCGAGCCTGCAGCTGGTCGGGGCGGACGCGAGAGTGGGGGAGGATCCGGAGCGGTCGACGAGGCGGACGGGGAGGGAGTCGGTCGAGAGTCTGCTGGAGCGGGTGGGACGGCGGTCTGCTCGACGGGGAGTGTAGTTGCGCGGGGTGTATGTAATTGTCCGGGATTGTCCGGGATCAACTGGGATGTCCCTTCTCGGCAGACATTTGCCGGTAATCGAATCGAGCGACTTCTCCTCGCTCTCTCTTTGCCCTCCTCTCCTCTTCATCTCGCCCCCATTCGCCCTCGCGTGCGGGATATGTTTGCCTTGCAGCAGAGCAGTCGCAGTGTGCTCGCCTCTTCGTCTCGCCGCAGTCCCGCGTCTGTCCGCGCTCTCGCTCGCTCGCTGTCTTCGGCTGCTCCTTCGGCAACCCGTTCGCATTTCAACTTTCGCCCGCACCTCGCCCACGCACCGCTCGCAGCCAAGATGGGTCAGGTCCGCATGAGCTCGGGAATGGGAGAGTCTACCGTCAGTCGCGCGGGTTTCCTCTCTGCCTACGCCTCCTTCCGAGAGCCCCACGAGGTCCCCCACCTCTCGCACTTTGTCTCCTCGCTCTCTCGTGCCCTTGCTCTGCGCTCGGAGCGTGGACGCGCTGCTGCGTAACATGTACAGGCATAGACTGACCCTGTGCTCCACCTCCAGGTCCGCCCCGAACCCGACCAGGTGATGCAGGACATTGCCGACTACGTCCACAACTACGAGGTCAGTCACGCGCTCACACCGGCCAGCGTGAGCAGTGAGGGGTTAGGTGATCTGACACCGCTCTTACACACACACGCAGATCAAGTCGGACCTCGCGTACAACACGGCGCGCCTCTGCCTCATCGACACGATCGGCTGCGGTCTCGAAGGCCTCCGCGTCAGCGAGGAATGCCGCGCCCTCATGGAGCCCATCGTGCCCGGAACCGTCGTCCCGAACGGCACCAAGGTTCCCGGAACCCCATTCCAGATGGACCCCGTGTCAGTCTCGCCTGCCTCTCGTGCAAGCGTTGACGGCAACCAGCTGACATGCGACTTATCAACAGTCGTGGCGCCTTTGCTATCGGCACCCAGATCCGCTGGCTCGACTTTAACGAGTGAGCGACACTCTTGGTCTCGAGAAGCCACGAAAGTAAACAACGGCTGACTCCATCCTCATTGCAGCTGTTCGTCCCCACCTTTGCGCGTCCAGCCTGCGCTCTCATCGGGATGATCTAACCCGGACAGCGTTCTCTTCCCGCAGGCTGGCTCGCCGCCGAGTGGGGTCACCCGTCCGACAACCTCGGCGCGATCCTCGCCGTCGCTGACTACCTCTCGCGCTCGGGCGAGAAGCTCGTCGTCAAGGACGTCCTCCGCGCCATGATCAAGGCGCACGAGATCCAGGGCTGCATGGCCCTCGAGAACTCGTTCAACCGCGTCGGCTTGGACCACGTCATCCTCGTCAAACTCGCGTCGGCCGCCGTCGTCTCGGAAATGCTCGGCCTCACGCGCGACCAGACTGTCGACGTCATCTCGCAGGTCTTTGTCGACGGCCAGAGCTTGCGCACTTTCCGTCACGCGCCCAACACGGGTTCGCGCAAGAGTTGGTCCGCCGGCGACGCGTGCATGCGCGCCGTCCACCTCGCGTACCAGGTCAAGCGCGGACAGATGGGAATCCCGACCGTCTTGACTGCCAAGACCTGGGGCTTCTACGACGTCCTCTTCAAGGGCAACGAGTTCAAGTTCCAGCGCCCGTACGGTTCCTAGTACGTCCCCGTCGTTCCTCGGACTCGCTGCATTCAGCGCAACCGCAATCTTTCGACTCCGAAAGAGCATGCTTGCTGATGCGGACGCGATTGCGACGTGACTTACAGCATCATGGAGAACGTCCTCTTCAAGATTTCGTTCCCGGCCGAGTTCCGTACGCTGCGCTGCCGTCTCTCGTTGTTCTTGTTCTTGCCCTCCAGCTGATCCCCCACCTCTTTCTCACAGACGCCCAGACTGCCGCCGAGGCTGCGCACGTCCTGCACAAGCAGCTCAAGGACATGGGCAAGAGCTCTGACGACATCAAGCACGTCAAGATCCGCACCCAGGAGGCTGCTGTGCGTCTCTCGCCTCATACCCAGTCAGCTCCAACCCTTCCCTCCCCGTACAAAGTCGCTAAAGGTAGCCCATCGGACGTCACAGATCCGCATCATTGACAAGTCGGGCCCGCTGCACAACTTTGCCGACCGCGACCACACGATCCAATACATGGTCGCCGTCCCGCTCATCTTTGGCCGTCTCACGACCGAGGACTACTCGGACGCGGTCGCTGCCGACCCGCGCATCGACGAGCTCCGTGCCAAGGTGCGTTATATCGTTGTTTGGATGCAGGCAAACTTGTCTGGAGATGCGGCTGGAGTTGCTGACTCGCGACCGACGCAGATGCAATGTGTCGAGGACAAGCAGTTCACTGCCGACTACCACGACCCGGGTATGCAGTCACTCCCTCGGATGAGCCCATCTGCACGCGCGTTTCTGACCCATTCCTGTCGTTCGCCTCTACAGAGAAGCGCTTCATCTCGAACGGCTTGACCGTCACCCTCAACGACGGCACCGTCCTCCCCGAAGTCCACATCGACTACCCCGTCGGCCACAAGCGCCGCCGCGAGGAGGGCACGCCGCTCCTCGAGGCCAAGTTTGAGCGCCACGTCAAGCCGCACTTTGACGGCGCGCACGTCGAAAAGATCCTCAAGCTCGTCGCCGACCAGAAGTCCCTCGAGCAGATGCCGGTCAAGGACTTTACCGACTTGTTTGTCACCAAGGCATGAGTCCAAGCGGGGGAACCTGTCTAGGAAAAAAGCGGAGCGCGGTGCGGTCTTCGCATGTTTTTTTCGTTTGAATGGAAGTCGAATATTATCTGTACCGGAAAATGCGACGCGCCTGACGAGAGGTCCTTGGGAGTCTCACTAGTCTAATGAAGACAATGTCCGTAGGCCGCTCACGTCGGAAGTTCGGAAGTGCCCGTAGGAACGGATTCCACCGTCGCGACACTCCTTCGGGGTTTCTCGGAGCAAGAATCTCGTCCCAGTTCTCCTTCCCTGCAGATTGCTCCCCCTGAGGTGAAGGATTACAGGCGGAGGCGGCTCTTTTCGCTCAGGGACATTATGCATGCCGTCGCGAAAACATCAGACCGCATCTCCAACCCTTCCGCCCCTCGCTCTTCTGCCCCCTCTGGACAGTAGTATGAACTTTCCAGCCGGCGGCAGCAGGGTCCGCTTGGCTCGCCAGGGGGCAAAGACCTCTGTAGGGGGCGGCGTTGATTGACTGTGACGCGTGTCCGCGTGGCGTTGTGGTACAGTATGTCTGGACGAGCTGGACGCGCTGGACGCGGGATCGATGTGGTCGTGTCCTCGGACATGCCGCGGAGTACCTCGCGACGTCGACCACCGAAGCTCCGAAGGCTTCTCTCCTCTCCCTCGGCAGTGCTAAATCACGCTTATCGCGTCCTGGGTACCCATGGAAGACGACTGGCAGCCCACCGAGGCGGATTGGATTTTCATTCAATCGCGCGATTCGAACTACTGGCCTGTGCGTACGAAATCCCGCCTCGGTTCCTCTGCTCCCGCTTGCGAGGCTTGATCTAGGTCCTAATGCCCTCCTTATTCCAGCGTCCGGCCAACACGGAGCTGGAAGAGTGTGAAGAGAAATACGCTGATCTGTTCCGGAACTTCTACGAAAACCACCCTCGAGTATGTCGCAGACTTTCGTGGACTGGGCTTTTTCCACTCTGGTTATGCCTATCTTGGACACTAATGTTCTGTGTTCCATAGCTGGCAAGATCAGGTGTACCTTTTGACCATTTGGCACCACTCATCAAGGCGGCCGTTCGCGAATTCATGGAGGTCACGTTCCGTCGCGAGCCACTGAAAACAACCAGCGGAGCCACGCCATCACGTGTCGATATTCCTACGGACCTGCACCTACCTCATGTCATTGGCCGCCCTACGTCAGGGAGTTGGAAAGGGACAGGTACGCTCAAATTGTGCCTGAGCGGTCAGGATCGCGTAAAATGCTAAGCATGCCTACTCCTGGCTCCATAGCACAAGAGCCAATTGATATCTACATCCGCCCTCTCCTCCTAAAGGGTAGCTGGGTTTCTCGTTGTACAGGCGGGAGGGGGAGACTCCGGTCTTTTTTTCATGAACTGGTGGTGGCAGCCAGTGACAGCGTCGCATTTCGAGACAGGGTTTCCGGACCCTGTTTCATGAAAGTCAGGTACACCAATGCAACAGGCAGGAGCTTCCGGTACCATTACAGGACAGAAGCAGCAGTTAGCGTTGCTGCGGTTTGGCAGGGGGTCAAGCGTTTCTCGTACACTTTCGTGCTTGACAGTTAGTGCAGGCTCTCTCCATTTTCTTTCTGAGGGCAAACATGACTAATTTCTGTCAAGACAGTATCTCCCGAGGCTGGACAGGCTGCACAATACCGAGTCCAGCTTAAGCAGCTGGGTCACCCAGACACAAGACTTCAAGTCCCAGCAACAGGTCGGGCTGCGCCAACACCACCGCAACTACCTCAGGACGCACGCATTGCCAAGTTTTCATTCAGCATACATCCTCTTGGGCGTGGACCCCAAGTTGAGCCTCCAGGTGTACACTTTCGCCTGATCTTCGATCCGGACGTCCCACTCTGGCAGGAGACTTCAGATCCTGTGCTGTTTCCCACTGCGCGTGCGCGGGGGGAGATTGTGCACGTTCTTCATCCTTGACAGGACTCCACAGATGTCTGAGGCACCGGTATCATTTTTTTTTTCTCTCTCTTTCCTTGTTTTCCGTTCTCGGTTTTGTGCGGTGACTGTACACCAGGTCTTGGATGCTTCTTGCAGAGTCTAATGTATGTAACATAGTCAGTATTGGAGCCTCAGAGGGTGCATTGTCCTAAGGCAATGGTGGGATTTCAGCTCAGTGGCCGTGATGACTCTGATGCTGACCGGATCCGTATGTCCTGTACCTGACAAAGGGCACATCTCCCACCGAAGTCAGAGTAGATGATTTAAGAGGGCAATCTGGCCATGCAACGCAGCAGGGAGGTGTGGAATGCAGACAACGGCGGACACCGTGTAATTGTGGCAAATTCCTGATCAGCACTCGGCTTGCCCCCGCACTTCTGTTGCGTCCCCTCTTTAGCCACCGCTGCAGAGAGAGAGGTGAGCCTTCGCATGAACAATGGCATGGAACCATGTGTTCGCTGCATCAGGCAATGAATCATTTCCCCTTTCACGGTCTGAAGCCTTCTCAAAGCTCGCAGCACAGGAAACAGGGAATTTATTGACTGATGAACTGACTGAAGATTCGAGCAGGCAAGCGCCGCGCCGTTGATTGTGCACTGCTCTGGCTCATGCTTGCAACTGGCTTTACGCTGCATCTGCCTCCGACCTGCGCTCGGCTTGCTGACGTCCGTTCCGCGCCCGTGGAAATCACCGTGACTGCACGTGACCCTGCGGAGATGGGTGGCTCTACACCTGGTAGGCATACAACGAGGCACCGACAGCTAGCTACCTAGCTTGCGCGATGTGTCGTACGGCATTGAGTTTGCTAGGGGCTGTGCTGTCCCGTTGCAGCGCATCCGCAGCCCCTCGCGAACACAGACTCCTCTCTCCCGGCTTGTCCGCGGAGACCGCTGCCTGGCTGGTTAGCATACACTGCATGACTCTTCCTTTCTTCTCCCTTTTCCCCTTTCCTGTTGTCAATCTGCAAATCTTGCTATGGATCCGTACTGGCGAGACCCTCTGCAGGCTGGGCCCAGTGGGTGGCACCCTGCTGCAAGCTGTCTACTCAATCCACATCGACGACAGGGCAGTCTACTCAGCACAAGCCCGGCTGGCCTCTTGCGTTTTCTGAGGTGCCTACCAAAGAGGACTGGAATAAACTCAGGGCGGAACCCTGGAACCACTTTCCTGTGTGTGCTTTTCCGGTTCTGTCGCCATTTCTTATCCGGCGCATTCTGACCCTCTATGCAGATCTCCAACCATATGACTCTAGAATATCATGAAGCCTTTTATGAGCAGGCTTTCCGCAGTTTCTATGAGAAGCACCCCCTTGTCCGTATCCTCCACGCATCGAACAAGTTTCACTTGCAGTCAAACACCGCACTGATATGGTTCTGCATTGTAGACGCAGGCTTCCGGCGTATCATTGGAAGCCCTAAACCCGCTCATCAAGGGCGCAGTCCGAGAGTTCATGTCATTCAATTACCTTCGCGCTCCATTTAACCCAAGATTGGCAAAGAATCCCCAGTCTCTCAATATTCCGACTGATTTGGTCCTGCCTCATGTCATTGGAAAACCTGTGCAGAACCATGTGGCCGAAACAGGCATGTTGCGTACAGTTGATCATCTGCGCCAAAGCTTTCTTCGGCTGACATGGTCTACTGTGTTCAGAGTTGGAGCCGCTGGACATCTACATTCGCCCACTGATGATCAAAGCAGGATGGGTCCACCGTTCAATGCCTGGGACAGGAGCATTCTGGCAACCTATGGTTGCTGGGATCAATGAGGTTGACTCGACCGTACTGGTTCCCGGGCCTTGCTTCCTTGAGGCAGTGGTCCACCGTGAACGCGGGACCAGAATTCTCGCAAGTGAGCGGGTACCCACCTGGTATCGCTTCTATGGTTTTGTGACAGTTGCAGCACAGCACAATGTTGAGAGCGCGAAACAATGTGGATTCACTTTTGACAGTGAGCTCGCTTCCTATTTGTCCTTGAGCTTTGATTACTCTCTGACCTAAGAAGTCTCCACTACCAGTGCAGGGTGCTTTCTCACCACCAGGGGTGTCTGGCTACACTGTATTCTTGCAGGAACCAGCAGATGCAGAAAGAAGTCGCTGCACCTGGAACAACCCACAAGGCAGCGCTTACCAGTCTCCATCAGGCCTGCGTCGTGTGGTTCTCAACTGCACCATACACAGACACGATCATGAGCAGCAAGAGTATACAGAACAAAGTCTTCGTCTGCGCCTTATTTTTGACCGAGATGTCCCCCTTTGGCGACATGAATATCCCGAGATGGAATTTGAACCCATAGCACGCATTGACGAACACTCACAGAGCCCTTCCACTCGTAATCTTGCCTGAAGTCTGTGCTTGAAAGTCCATGACTACTGTAACCCCTCAATGGCATTGTAAAGAAGAAAGAGGCCCCAATGACAGCATTACGGCCCCGGGCCCACTAATGACTCGCTGTGGCCCAAAGTGAAAACCGGAATCAACAGCCCTTGCCCCTCAGTGTGTGGGCTCCCTCTAATAGAGAGCATGTACGCCCACAAGTTAGCTGGCACACGGCAGCAGTGTGAAGGACGCATGCGCAAGCATCTTTACTTGTGGTTTGCCCACCGCAGCGAGAAATGTCTTCCGCACCAATGGCAGCTCAAAGCTCAATCCCTTGGCCGCCCTACTCTGCTGGTGTTCACTCTGCCTTACCCCAGACAGCTTAAGTGAACACTGCGGGTGTGTCAGTGTTGTCCATAGAAAGATGTAACAGTGTGTGGCGGAGCCTTCTCAAGTGCAGAGGACTGCCATGTTTGATAAGGAACCGTTGCGGAACAAGATTTAGCCAACAAATATGATAGAGGAGCTCCCTTTGCACACGGCAGCCTTGCGAGCCGTCCCACAGTGGGCCCAAACTGGTCAGAGCCTCTGTTCTTCGGGATTTCTATTTCCGCTTTTCCTTTTTGCTTTTGCCTTAGCTTCACTGCAGCCTTCCGCACCCTGCACTCGTTTAACCGCCCGGTGCACACGCTTGAGAGCTCTCTAAAGGCTCTGGCTTCATGCTGGGTACAGCAAACTTGGCTTGGAAGCAAGTCCGACAACGTTGTAGCCAGCGAAAGGAGCTTTTGCACGGAAGAAAGCGCAACGACCGCACGAGCCGTCGGCATGTCCGGGGATCCAGCTGCACCCCTCTCTTCATTTTCCCCTTGCCTGTGCGGCGGAGCGACCGCCTGCGCTCAAAAGACGCGTCCGTTGCAGCAAAAACGCGCTGACAAACGCCTCTTTGCCACTCGCGCCCTCTCGCCGTCGGCAACGTGCCAGCCCCCAGCTGCTCATCTCCGCGACGCTGATCCTCGCTGCACAGTTCTTCTGTACGCCGCCGCCCCGCGAGACGCCATAGAGTCGCTGCACACTGTCGACTTTGCCTTCTGCGGTAAGGACATTCTCCGCTTTCATTCTCCGCTTTCCCTGGAGTTCACCCTGGCGAGGCTCGCTTGACTGAATCCTTCAATTCGTCCGCTAACCCTGTCATTCCGACCTCTTCAGTGCTATAACTGCAGCAATATCCCTTTTCATCCAGCAAAGAAGCGTCAACGAAGCTGCCTCCGTTCGCCACTCGCTCTGAATCG
>JAKEZK010000102.1:0-16327 GCA_021654155.1 Rhodotorula sp. CC01
GGGGGGGGTCGTGTAGGTCGGAGCTGGGCCGAGAGTGACTGAGCCAAAGTTGCCACTGCATCGCCCGTCGGTGTGAATACAACTTCGTACTGCGCGACGACCGCCTGCCGATCTCCTCGAAAGTGTTGCAGGTTGCTTTGAGGAAGAGACAAGGCTTGGCTGGCTGAGTCGCCTGGAACGCAGACGAGCCTAGCGTGTCGTCAAAGAAGCCGGTCGCGGGCGTGGGAAGAGGACATCATAGCGGTCCACTCGCCTGAACGGCGGAGCGAGCGAGTCAAAGTCGAGCGCGAGCACGTCCGCTGCGCCTCGTGGAGTTGCGAGGGAGGCTGAGCGAGAGAACGAGGCGATCCCGCTCTTGGATACGTTGGGTCGAGCCCTTTTCTCCGTCAGACCGCTTGATTCGCCTCCCTGATGAACAACACGCAATGAGATTGGCCGTTGTCAGTCTTGACGAAACGTTCCGGCATCTGCAGTGACCGCACTCACTGCGTGCCTGGAGCGTACAGGCAGATGCGCTGGCGACGCGTACAGGACGAGCATGGCAAACCGGCGTCGCACTACGGTTCGGGGAGGTCAGCGGCCATGCTTGATCAACGCACAATGCATCTCACGCGTTTGCGCCTGTCAACGAGAGACATCAATGTCGAGTGTTGCGAGGGACAGAGGAGGTGGGGAGCGCTCACCTCTGGCGGCACCCCTGACATGCGAGCAGTACTCGGTTGCGGGGGCTTGCGTGTCCAGTCAGCGGAGGCGCAGAAGGAGCCATTGCGCCAAACAAAGAAGACAGACGTTGCTGGGTGGCCACTCGGACGTCCGGGCACAACGTCACCGCTTGACCACGATGAACCACTCGCTGATGTTCATGCTCGACAGCGGCATCAGCGAAAGGCCAGGCGCGCGGGGCGATGAGGAACCCTTCCAGACACTGGTTCGAGGCATGAACAGTTTCGGCATTGCAACAGCACACCCTTCCCGCTCGCGCTCGCGCTCCGCTCCCCGCACGGCGCCGACATCTGCCCCGTCCTCTGCCTGACCTCGCTTGAGTTCCCTCATCACGCTTGACGCTCGGTTGACTTGCTCATGCGCTACACTTCACTCGCTTCCGTTGCGGTTCTCGCCAGCTTCTCTTCCGCTCCATCGTTTGCCCGGCCGCTCGAATTCAAGCCTTTTGATGGATCTGAGTTGTACAGGTGCGTCCAATAGGCCTGTGCTGTCGTCGGACGAAGCCACTGACGTCCTCGCCCCGCAGTCTTCGTGATGGACACGGCTTAGACCGCCGATAGTGCGACATCTGCGGCATCGTCTCCGGCGGGGCGAGGGCGCCATTGCAAATCGAACATCAGCCACTACAACCCGTTCGCTAATGCCAACATACCCAATGCGCCCGCACCGAGCCCTGGAGGTCGCTCAGGCGGTGGCGGCGCCAGCAGCGGCGGCGCCGGTGGCTCTTCTGGCGGATCCAGCACTCCACACCCGCATACAGGGCTCGGTGCGCTTGATGCTATGTTCCTCTCCGGGTCATTCTGACGCGCTTGCTCGTGTTGTCCAAAACCACACCTTCAGCGCCACGGAGTCAGCCTGGAAAGTGACACACCCCGCTGAGGGTTACCAACAAGGGACCGCAGAGTTCGACAACGCACTCCCGGAAGCGCACACCTTCCTGAAGCAAGTGTGGTATTCGAACCACCCGCAGGCATTTGCCATCTTTATGCCGCCTGTCACGAATGGTGTGTCTTGCGCTCCGCAAACATGCTCTGCGGCAGTCACGCTCACTACAAGCTATCCTCAGTCACGGCCATGTACATTGCCGGCACGACAAAGTCGGACCGAGGGACTTTCACCTTTTTTGCCCTGCTCGATCCAGCTACGGGCCAGATCCCCTTCCGCCACTCTGTCTCAGCATATTCTGCAACCGTTCACTGGCTTCCACGTCCTTTATGGCGTAGAGGCGCTTGATCCGACTACGCCGATTCAGCTCACCGTCCTCAAGGGGCCCGGCTCGGATGCCTACGTCGTCGTTCAAGGCGCAATAGTCACAGCCTACACGCCCCCGATTCCCGGCACCGACGTCTACGTTGACGAGGACGCAACCGCCGACCTCCTTTACGCCGTTCCTGGCATCGAAAACGCCGTCACAGCCCTGTCGTCGGGTCGGACTCCTCCCTACAGCACCGCTACTGCAGCAACCGCCTCCGCAACAACGCCCACTGGTGAACTCGGTTCTACGGCAAGTCCTGCGTCTGACAGCAGCGGTGCCGGTATTGTCGTCTCGAGTGCGAGTGGCGTTTCATCTTCTCAACAGCGTGGTGCGCTCTTGCGCTTTGGCTCGGCCATTGTCTTTGCAGTGCGAGGTCGAGGGATGCCGGAGCAGTCCGCCCGGGTCTAGTTTGCTGCCATGTATGGTGTTTCCGTTCTCAAAAGCTCACTCCTCCGCTATTACAGAGCCACTGTTGCAGCGTATTGGTGTTCCGGATTCTACGATCGTCGAATATCCGTTGACGGAAGGGCACGCATAGCATGGTAACTCTCGAAAGGTTGGACACAGCGGCCCGTTTGTTGATCAACGGTTAGGCTTCCCGCCCTTTGGCGTGCATGCCATCCACCCGCCCTTGGCGTTGCATGCCATCCGCCTCAATGGCCGTGCGCAGGGTGTGCTCAGCTGGGACAATCTCTGCCTGATGATGATATTCAACTCTCACTGTCGTCAAGTTTCCCTCCACATAGGAAAGTATTCTCTCTACATGTAACGTATGCACGTGTTTGTTGCTTCCGGCCAGTCGCTGCCGTTCGCATCCTCGTGTCCACTTCCTTCGCCATCCCTGCCCCTCTTTGAGGCCAAGGTGACCGTCTTCACCGTTTTCTTCGCCTCAGACTATTCAGCGACCCGGCCTACGCCCTTGCCTTGCGCAGCTCAGCACGCTGCGGGATCAAACGAGGGCTGTCAGCCGCTCCCGCCTCGTCCGCCGGTTCGTTCCGACGCCTTTGTTTTGTTGTCACCGTATTGCAATGCCATCGTCAGCAACAGCGAAAGAGGAGTGTATCGAGGCCAGATAGGATGTGGGTGTGGGCACAACCCGGCAAGCGCCCAGGTCGCATCAAGATTGAAGGGACAGTTGCGGCGGCACACATATCAGTGTTTACTCTTCTACACTGCAGTTGTGTGCCAGTCTGTGGATCAGCGCAAGGAACCCATGACATCCCGCACATACAAACTCTGGTGGCTAGCCGGCGCGTTGCCGCCGTAAAAAACTGCACGCACCGCTTCTGCAAGACGCACCGTCCTCAGCGCGATGCGAGGACAGGCGGCTAGCAAAGGTCGATAGTCGAGTCGCAACGAGGCTCGATCGATACTGATTCGGGCCTAGTTCAGCGAGAATCGGAGGGGAAGGATAGCGCTAGAGGAGCAGAGAGGGGAGAGCGAGGAGCGGGAGGTCTACGAGCTAGATCGATCATTCAACCCGGGTCTCATCAAATCCTCCTCATGTCGTCCTGCAGTAACCCGTGTCCGTTTGAAGATTCAAGAGAGCCGAGTCGATGCGAGGCGAGCGAGAGAAGGCGGAGGCGAGGAGACCGAAAGAGTCGACGAAGGCGAGCGGGCGTAGCAGCTTCTTTGTTGTAGATTGTGGTAAATGACAGTTGGGAACCGCCAAGAGTTGGCTTACGTACAGGATGTCAACGAGCAGGGTACTGGATGGATCGCCTGCCAGCGTTGTCCGGATTAGCACAAGTGCATGCTTCTCACCGGACTCACCGCTTCTTTGTTGTAGATTGTGGTAAAGGATAGTCGGGAACCGCCAAGAGTTGGCTGACGTACAGGATGTCAACAAGCAGGGTACTGGATGGATCGCCCGCCAGCGTCGTCCGGATCAGCACAAGCGCTCGCTTGGTTGACTTGCTCACCGGACTCTCGCTACGGGTGGAGGAGCGGAAGAGACTCGTTGTCGGGTTCGACCTCGAGTGGAATGTGGTTCAGAGTTCGCACGGCAAATTACGTCGTGAAAGCGACGTGTTGGTTGGGCAAGTTGCGGTGGATAATACTGTCAACATCATCCAGGTGCGCTAGATTGCCTGGCAAGCACGTCCTGCACGAACCTGAAATTCGCTTTCTGCAGCTTGCCCTCGTACAACGCTCTACCTCTGCCTCCTCCTTACCGTCATTGCTACACTCCTTCCTCACCAACCCTCGCATCCTCAAGGTCGGGTAATCAGTGTCAAGGCGAATTTGACCCTTTTGCACAAGGAGTGCGGCCTTCGACTCGGACGTTGGGCGTCGACCTGTCGAGAAGCCTGCCAGGGCTATCGACATTGCACAGCTTGCCAGTCAAGTTGTCCTCTTAAGCCAGTCGAAACATCAGTAAGGCGCTAAGATTCAACAAAGCCTCATCGCAAGAGTGAAGGCAGAAGCAGGCTAGGGTGATCTCTCCAACAAATTTCCGCAAGCCTGGTGACTGGACGATAACAGAGCAGGTGCCGTGCGAGAAGGCCTCTTCAATCCAACTTCCATTGTCCGTTTCTTCTCTCCTACCCGTCCACCGCCTCCGTCTGCTCACTGATCGGCACCAGTTGACATGCGTTCTCTGAAGCCGGCTATCCCTTCCATCTGACCAATTAGCGATTCGAACCTGGTGGCGGGAGGTAGGAGGCGGGAGGGATCGATTTGCAGGCCTTAGAGGTTGAGAAGTGTAGTCGGGGTGCGCGCAGTGATGAGCCACGAGCACATGCTTATAGTTGAGATGACACGCTGCAAGAGCATGCACGAGAGCAAGTAGCGCCCCCTCAAGCTTGCGACTGCTCAGCTTCCCACGTAGTGTAACGCCATGCCTCTCCATCGCATGGGCCACTACGCTGAAAGCGCAGAAGGAATCAATCGGCAGTATTGATTCGACAGGAGCATATATTCAGGTGGTAAGGTGTTCAGCCTTACATGTAGGCCTTCCCTCCAAGTGTCTTGAACGTTACACGGCTGGAAATCGTTTTTGGCGGCGTTGTTGGGCGTGTTGGCGTGCACGTCGACAAGCGTACTGTCCAAAGAAGGGGCGTTACCTCTTCTAGGCGACTTTCCAGCTTTCTTCCGGGTCCATACCGCCGTCAAGCGTCCCATCGGGTGTAATCATGAAGAGGAGAAGCGGAGGACGCTGGTGAACCACGAGGCGGAAAGGTGGGAGCGAACCGAGATGTCGCAAGGTGAGCGAGGAGAGCATTGTGCCAGAGTCTCCGGATTCGCTCGAGTTTCGCAACAAGCGCCCTCGTTTGGTACTGCTGGACTTCTCGCGGTTCGACCGAGAAAGGAGAGGGCGGGACTTGGTGCTTGAGGAGGTCAGCCAAGACAGCGACTGTCGAGCCAATGTAGATGTAGTCATAAAATATGGGCCAGAGTGTTTGGTATGGTACTGCTAAGCGGATCATTGGAAGCGAGATGTGGTTTCGGCGCAAGAGGGTGGTGCCGCGAGGCGGATTGGTAGATTCGGTTTGAGCGAAGAGGCGAGTTTTGACAGTCCAGATGTCCAGATGGATTGGGGCGAAGATAGTCTCCTCACTGTTGGAGAAGGTAATGTGTAGCACATGGGTTGGAGGCGGGAGATTGGGGGGAGGGTCGATACTGAGGACGAAGGATTCCTGTCGAGACGGGAATACAGTCGGTAGATGAGTTGGCGCGGAGAGAAGCGGAAGGAATGTTGCTCACCAATTTCCGCCAGCGGGTCTGTCTGTCCCACGCAATCCTCTTCTGTCGCTTTGCCCCAATTGGCCACGGCGGGATCTATCGCGACGAGTGATGGGAACAGCGGGAGTATCGTGGGCACGCGGAGGCTACCCGAGAGAGGTCCAAAAGGCCCGAACGATTGGCTTGCAGCGGTTGCCGTGTCGTCCGGCAACAGAGGGGTGGTCATGCGACAGGCCAACGAGCGCTCCTAGGTTAAAGGATACGAGTCGAGTGTTGGGGCGCTCTCTTGCCGCCTGTTGACTCTGTGGCACCACCGCATGACAGACGCCCTCCGCGAAAAGTTTAGCTCGACACAGTTATCCACAGCCACCCGAAGGAGGCGCCCGCCTAATCCGCCTAATCCGACTACATTCCACGCCAATTTCCGCCATCCGCAATGCCCCCACATTCGTTTCTCTTTACCATTAGCTTTAGTTGCGGGGATGCAGATTATTGCGTCGTTCACTTTTTCATCAACCTCGTTCCCGGGTCTTTCCCTTCCCTTTCTTCCCCCCCCTACCTGTAGCTGTACACTTCAGTGCATGATCAGTAAATCTTCGGTACCTTTTCACGCTCGCCTGGCCGTCAGAGTATGTGGACGCGCCGCCTTTTTCCTCATCACCCGCCCTCGTTCCTCGCCGTCACTTACACCCGTTCGGCACAGTCAGACAGAGCGAAGCACATTCAGTAGTTAGACTAAAACTAAAGCAGCTACTGTATTCTTCCACCTCCCCTCATACTTAACCTCCTGGGAAACTACGCAGCCTTACTTTTGGCCTGACATGCTCGACGGGAGGGCGTCATCACCACAGCATTCTACTTGACATTTCCATCTTCATGGGTGCTTTGTACAAACCTACCAGCAAGTAGGCGGACGCGAGGAGCAACGGTCAGTAGCGCCTGTGCAGCAAGATGTGGTTTTCCTTTGGGGAATTGAGGCAAGGTCGTGCCAAACTACAAATTGCCTGGAGTTTCTCTATCAATGGTTGAATCGCCTTCCAAGCTAGGCAGCCGATCTTCGAGAAGTTGTACAGTCGGGGTGCTGCGCATCCGCTCGTCAACGCCATTCGCGGAGGTATCTGCAATTGGAATGCAAGGAGGCCCGCAAGAGAGAGGGTACCCAAGAGGACGGGGAGCCAAAGGTAGGAGAACAACGGCTGACTATACTCCTCCCGCTCGTCAAGTGTTTGACTTTATTGAAGTGAGCCAGTTCTGCAGCCGCACGTGCGGCTCCCGCTGTAACGCCATGCCTCTCCATCGCATGGACCACTACGCTAAAAAGCGCAGAACGAATCAATCGGCAGTATTGATTCGCCAGGAGAGCGTATATGTAGGTGGTAAGGTGTTCAGCCTTACACCCGCCTGGATAGTTACGTTCAACTCAGGTTGCGGAGGTACTCGCAAAGACCGGTAGTGTCCTGTCAATGGAGTAAACGGTACCCAAACAGACCCTATCAACATCCTCATGCTTACAGAACGATAACTTCTGGTCATCCTTCTTGGGGGACTCGTGCCTCTACATGTGTGGACCGCACTTCGTCAACGTCTGTAACCACTGCAAACCGGGGCAAAGAGGATGCAGCCCAATACATCCCGATGGTTTTTCCTTCATCAACTTTGCCACCGACTCTCCAGTTCACTGCATTGAGCACACCAACTACAGAACGTGGCCGAAGATGTTTGGGCCATCCTTTCCTTTGCCGATTTGGATTGGCCAGATCACACTACCTCATCTCCCATGACGAGCGGGTCGCAATCAAGTTCCTACGGGAATGATGGCCCTGGTCCCGTAATACTTGCTCCCAGGCTTTGAACACCTTGCTGGTCAGGCAGACTCAGGAGAATATGCGGTGACACGCGAGACCAAGAGGCGAATGAGTCTCGTATGGTTCGATCAAGCAAATTATATCGCAAGTCGTGGACTTATCTACTAGGAAAAGCGAATGAGGAGGCAGGTTTACCGGACATGTTCGGGGGGCTCTATACGTATTTTGTGATGAAGCCGTGGATGATCCGGCCGCTCGCCGCCCCATTCTTCTCCCAGCATCGATGCGAACGCACTCGTCAATCATCCTTAGCTGCTGGCCCCTTGTCAACACAAGCGTGCTCGACGAAGATGACGGGACGAGCGGGATTGTCCGATACAAGTACCGTGACGAACGGGACTGGGAGGTACTTGGTGGGTCGCGCACCTTCGCCGGGGAGTTGTGGCAGCGTAAGGAGGCTCGTGACAGGGAATATAAGGTTTTGCGGGCGCGAGGGCGGTTCACGAAGAGCCGCCTTTCGTCGTTCAAGTGTAGATCCTTTTCCATCCTATCCTCCTTTTTCTGCAGTCAGTCGCAAAATCTTAATCTTCTCTATACCCAAAATCTGCAACCCACTTTCTGACTACTTGGAGTAGGCGACAGTATTTTTGCTCTGTAAACCGGCCAACTTTTACTTCTGATCTTATTGTGATCGATGAACTGATCGCGTGCGTAAGGATTGGCTTCAAAATCAAGACGGGCCGCACCTAAGGTCGTCGCATAACATCAACCACACCTCGACGGAATTCATCGACCGGCCGCCTCCCCGATAGCTCGTCCTGGTGCCGTCCAACCGGATCTCCGGTCACCCTCGAACCCAACCATATTGAGCCTATAGAGAGTGCCTATGCACTCATGAGAATTGGCGAGCTGCAAACCTGGGGACTCAATTAACTCATATCAAATGAGGGAGACGCTCTACGCGTGAAACCGGCGAGGGCGGTGTCCAGCGGAGCTGACAGCGCATCCTAGCAGTATTGCCGCAACTGAGGGGTACGCTCGCTAACAAGCGGAAATTGAACTGATTTGCAAGGTGCTTATTCCGCAAACATGGGGGACACTCAACGACGTGCGTCGCCTGCCTACAGTGCGTCACGGTGGCTAACATATCTATAGGTCACCTTGTGAAACAGCCGATGCTCAATGGGCTTGTTAGACCCTCAACCTCGGTGTCTCGTAGCCCTCGCTGAAGAATTGTGATTCTCTGTGGCCTCGATGGCCTTCAAGGACACTTCTAGACGCTTCTCAGCTGGCACTCTGTGCCGGGGCACGTTACGAATCCGCAAGCAGAATGGACCGTGAGAAGTATCTTGTTGACAGAGCTTCACTGTTCCAACACTGTTCTGTGTGTACTTGATGGGTTTACGCTTGAGGCTATAAAGTAGAGCATGAGAGAAACACTCGTATAGCTGGGTAGCAGCTGTGCGACCTTCCCGTCGGGCGAGACCAGCGGCTCAGAGGTAAAATCCAATGCAGACTGCTCAGCAGCTTTTACACGAGGCAATGCGTCTTTGCCTGGTATTCTCTGGTTCTGAAATCAACCTCTACAGCAGCGCTCAGTAACTGACACACTCCTGATATTCCTCAGATCTGTTGGGCTTTCGAGCCAGCACTGCCGTCAGTCGCTGCAGCTCCTACTCTTGCTGTATTGTCAACACCTACCATTTACCGCTGTGCAAGCAGTACGGGAGTGTAAGGCTTGCATCTTACTGGCGGACATAGTGGTGAAAAGGGGGGGAGGAACAGAGAGAGATAGGGGAGATCGCGGTTCGGATGAATGAGGACTCGCGGGCACCCTCTTTGTTCTTCTTTACCTTCAGGCTTCGCTGAGGGAAGAACCCAGGTCTGCGCACAGTTCTGAACTTCCTCCTCACACTCTCACTGATAAAAAGAAGCAGCAACCACATGCGGTTACCCTTCTCTCGCCCCAGCAAGTGAGGGGAGCAGCATCGATGCCAGCGCAAAGCGGACAGGCAAGTGCAGCAGACTTTCCTTCGAAGCCCCCGGTAGGTGCCAGAGATCAGCAATTGGCCTTGATAGCTGGTTGATAGACATGTTTGACTCTCCGATGATATTCAGTGACTGCAGATGACGAATACGCTGTAAGCCCGATCGTGCCGAGTGAGTAACGCATGTTGTTTTTGTACTGCAACAACAGGAGAAGCCCAGGCTGAAGTGTGCTTGTTCAGCCGAAGCTCCGTAACTACTTACATGGCTGTCCACGTCATCTAGTTACCGCTGGGAACGTCAGCAGACAAAGCATGCAGCGCTCTGCAGTAGGCCAGATGGCTTCTACAGTAGTCAGAACGGAACCTATACAGCTTCCGAAGCGATTCCATATGACGCACAATGCCAGGACCGGAGATCAACGAGGTTGTAACAGTGTAGGTAAACAGAAGAAATTGCAAGGTCGGGATCTGCCAGCAGATCAGTCTTATGGCCTCATTTGGTGAGCTTGCTAAGATGCCCGACGTACGATGTTGGTGATCTCAGGTTTGTCGATTCATCGCATAACAAGAAGGAGGGGGAAACCGAGCAGGCTACGACAGTGACGGCTAGTGCGGCTGCACAAGCGATCGGTTGGACGAGGACTCCGCCACTCCTGGCACATCCACCTGGTTATACTGCCGTTCATGACCTCAAGAAACTATGATCAACCGGTACGTGAACAGGCGACGCGCTTCCCCTGCGCACCTACACTCGCTTGTACCATCCGGTGACGTTTCCCTTTACCCTCTCCCGCTCCTTTCCATTGACTGCTTCCGTTTGTGACAGGCGTCTTCCTTTGTAAAACATGAAGTGCATGCACTAGCAAGTAAATGATTGCCGCGCTACACTACTGTCACGCATCGATTGGCGACGAGCCAGGCGATACTGCACAGGGATCTGAAGCCCGAGAATGGTGCGATAGCTTTAACCCTTGGTGGTGAATGCGAACACGCCTAAACTTGCGGAATTTGGCTTGGGTCGGCTTCTACACGGTACTCGAAAGATGGCTGGAGGGACTACCGTCTGTCACACGCTAGACTCCAAAGCCAAAAGCTAAGAATAATGAATAGCACTGATTCATTTGTCAAAGGAATCTCATGAAGCCCAAGGTAAGCTTGTATGGAGAGGAGGCTATTGTCAAGGCCGCCATAGGCCGTACAACTTCATACTATCGCCAGCTGGGCAAGGGCAATCCTTGCAATGGGCATTTTACTAGTTGGGGGAGGTGGCAGGTCTTTTTGCTCTGTAAACGGGGTAACTTCTACTTCCGATCTTGTGATTGATCGACTGATTCGCTCGCTAGGGATTGGCTGTGAACCAACATGCAGGAGACACAGAGTAGACACTCAGACAATCCGGAAAAAACGATGCGAGGGTACGGCGCAGAAGAGAGGGAAGAGAGGGGAAGAAGTGCGGCACTATAGCGGAGCCTGCGTTGTGCGGCGGCTATGGCCAGGCTCGCACCAAGCGGATTGGGAGCGAAGGAATAGACAGTAAGGAGGCGGAGGCGATAGACGAGGGCGTAGGATTACAATGTGAGCGAAACGAGGGGGGAGGGTATGGTCGAGGCCGATACGGGAGCGTATGCACAGGTTGTTTGCGCATCGGCGCTTGCCGAGGCGACAGTGTACAGTCGAGGGACGAGAGAGAGGGCGGGGCGAAAAGATCATTCCTTCGGGTCGTTCTGGCGCGAGTTCAACTGGACGGCAAAGACGCCTGAGTGACCGCGTGCGAAGCGGGTACAATGTGGTTAAGGCTGGGTCAGGAAGATGGACGTAGCACAAGTCGGATCCGCTCGTCTCTGCGGAAGTGCAGGAGAGCGTCCGCATCGCACGGAGACGGGTCGGGCTGGCCGAGAGCGCGCACCTGCAAGACCACCTTGTTGATCGTGGCGAGCAAGTCCGGCTTGCGAAGCGGCTTGGTGAGGCACTCGTCTGCGCACACAAGCAACAGTCAGTCTTCGGCGACAGCAGCGCGAACAGGAACACCCTCTACGCACCCAGCCAACCACGATGCAGTTCTCGCGGTCGCCCAGCATCGCGTGTGCCGTAAGCGCGACAATCGGTAGCCGCCCCAAACCGTTCTCGCGCTCAAATTTGCGGATGATCTGCGTTGCCTCGTGGCCGCCCATGTTCGGCATCGACAAGTCCATCAAGAGGACCTTCTCTACGCTCGTCAGCACAAGCGTTACGATAACTGTAGAGCGGACGACGGACATCGTAGAAGTTCTTCTTGACCGCCTCAAACGCGAGAGCGCCGTTCTCGACGACCTCGGTCTGGTGACCAGCGCTCTCGAGGAACTTGGGCGCGCCCCTGGTTGACGATGTCTATGAGGGCGACCAGTCAGATTTGTACAGTCGCACAAGACGACTGGCTGCGAACGCACTGTCTTCGGCAAGAATGACCTTGAACGAGGCGTCGCCGCCCCGCTCGGAAGGTATCCGGTTGCTCGCCTTGAGCACCGGTAAGAGCACGTTACACATGTCCTGCGCGTTCGTCGGCGACTCGACGCAGTTGACGATGCCAACTGAGTCGAAGGCAGTACTGGAAGACGAAAGCGGGTCAGTCGGGGGCCCAAGGAAAGCAGGCGCACAACGGACCTTGAGGTTGAGTTGCGGGATCTGCGGGGTGTCGAGGACGAAAGGGATGTTGCGGAGATGCTCGTCATCGCAGAGCCGGTCGACGACCGACAGTTGGTCGACGAGAACCGTGTCGAAGTAGCCCGTCTGCGAGTGGTCGAGAAGGCACGCCTCCTCGAGCGTGTCGACAACGGTGATCTCGAGGCCAAGCTGTTCGACCGACTCGATGACACTCGGGTCGTGGTGAAGCGTGTTCGTAAAGATAATGCGCCGGCGCAAGTGCGGGATGAGCGTCTTCTGCCGGACCTGGTCGAAGTTCCACTCGCCGATCCGGCACTGGATAGTGAAGTAGAACTGCGAGCCGCGGCCGAATTGCGATGTGACCCAGAGCTCGCCACCCATGAGCTGCACGAGTCGCTTCGAGATGGTTAAGCCGAGAGCGGTGCCGCCGTACTTGCGCGTCGTCGAGCCGTCAGCCTGTGTGAACGTGTCAAAGATGAGGTTGATCTTGTCGGGTTTGATGCCAATGCCGGTGTCGCTGATGCAGAACTCGAGTTGGTACGCCTTCTCCTCGAGGTCGGCCGCGTCCAGGCGGCATGACAGAGCAACCTGGCCCCGCTGTGTGAACTTGATGGCGTTGCCGACGAGGTTTGTGATGACTTGCCGCAGACTGAACGGGTCGCCAACAAGGAGATCGGGAATGTCGCTCCTCGACGGAGTACATGAGGTTGAGCCGGCTCTGCGTTGCCTTGACCGCAAGCGTCTTGAGGATGCCAAAAACGGCCGAGTGGACGCTGAAAGGGATCTGCTCGACCGTCATGCGACCGGCCTCAATCTTGGAGATGTCGAGGATGTCGTCGATAATGAGGAGAAGCGAGGTGGCGAGGTCCGAAACAATCATGAGATTCTCGCGCTGCTGGCGGGTGAGGCCGGTCTCGGAGTGACGCCTGTCAAGCCGATGATGCCGTTCATTGGCGTCCGGACCTCGTGCGACATGTTGGCGAGGAACTCGGATTTGGAGGTTCGCCAACTCGGCCGCCTCCCTTGCCGCCGTGTTCTTCTGCAGCGAGTCTCGGAGTGAGAAGACCATCTTGTTGATCTTTGTCTTGAGCGAGTTCATCTGACCACTGGCTTCGACCGTGACAAACGAGCTGAAGTCGCCTTCCGTGGCGGCCGCCGGAATCTGCGCGAAAGCGCGAACCTGCGACGTGAGGTTGAGCCCATGGTGTTGACGTTGTTGCTGCCCGCGCGCAGAAGGGTCAGCGAAGTATATCGAGTGTCCGGCAAGGCTGCGAGCGTACGTGATCTCCTGCCAGGTTCCCTCGATGTCGTCGACCTTGGCCGTCACGCCCAAGTTACCCTTCGTGCCGACCTGGTGCGCGACACGCGTGACTTCAGACGCGAACGCTGCGAATGTCGCGAGCCTGTCGACCATCTCGTTGATGGTGACGACGAGCTGGAGGACCTCGCCATGCTCCCCGATGGTGACCTTCTGGCTCAGGTCTGCCCGAGCGACGGCCGTCGTGGCCTTGGCGATGCTTCGCACTTGGTCCGTAAGGTTGCCGCACATGACGTTGACCGTGTCGCCTGTCCAGCGCAGCGTAATCAGCGAGAAGTTTCAAACCTGTTGGGAGGCGCAGCCCTGACCAGCGACTTCCACTCGCCCGAGACGTTGCTGACGTGGGCTTGACCGCCGAGCTGCCCGTCCGATCCGACTTCCTTGGCAACGCGAGTGACTTCGGCGGCGAAGAGACGAAGCGAGTCGACCTGTCGAGCAGCCTGCTGGTCAGTGACGAATTCCCCCAGCGAGGGGGAAAGGATGAACGAGCGGAAGGCACCATCGAGTTGACCGTCAGTTAGAGGTCAAGCAACTCGCCCTTCACCTCGACATCGATCATCTTCGACAAGTCTCCCTCCCGCAACGGCCGTCGTGACTGCCGCGATGACCCTGACCTGCTGCCTCAGATTGAACGCCATCTGGTTGACGGATGCCACAAGACTCGACCATTCGCCCTGGACGCCCTCGACGTTTGCGGTCCCCCCAAGCTGTCACTCGGTGCCGACCTCGAGCGCGACGCGCGTGACTTCAGCCGCGAACCGTCGCAGTTGCGCAACCATCGAGTTGACGGTCATCTTGAGCTATTGGATCTCGCCCGACGCCTCGATGTTGACCGTCTTGCTCAAGTCGCCGTTCGCGACGGCCTTTGTGACCGTGGCGATTTCGCGGACTTGGAAGGTGAGGTTGGCGGCCATCGAATTGAAGCTGAACTGTATACCGCGAAGCAAGCAATCGTCATCGGCATCATAAGCGAGTTCCTTGTGCGAGACGCACAGTGAGCTCCCGCCAGGTTCCCTCAACACCATGCACGATAGCCTGTCCGCCCAACTGTCCCTCCGTCCCGACCTCCTTCACGACACGCGTAACCTCGGCCGCAAATACTCGCAAACGCTGGACCATGCCGTTGGCCGTGGACTGCGAGTTGGAGAGATGTCAATTCCGTTTATGCCGGGAGGAGATCGAGCGCACCTTGAGGGCGAGCATCTCGCCTTGCACTTCGGCGTCAATGGTCTTGGACAAGCTGTGCGAGAAAGGAGGTGAGCTTGCCACACGAGGGAAAAACACTGAGAGCTACGCACTCTCCGCTAGCGATGGCGGACGTGACGATGGCGATGGATCTGTTACGGGCCGAGCATGTCAGTGCATTGCTTGGGAGAGCAGAAGATAACGCACCGGATTTGGACGGTAAGCTGACTGGCCAAAAGGTTGACAGTCTCGGTGACTGCGTCCGACCCACAAACCTCTCATCATCGATCTAGCTCGTAGACCTCGGGCTCCTCGCTCTCTTCTCTCTGGGGCTGGAGGGCTATCCTCCCCTTCCGACTCTCGCTGATACTAGGCACGAACCAGTATCGATCGGCCTCGTTGCGACTCGACTATCGACCTTTGCTAGCCGCCTGTCCTCGCATCGCGCTGAGGACGATGTGTATTGCACTTTTTTGATACTCGTTCCCTCAGCACTCCTCTCTTCCACCATATCCTCCTCTCTATCCTCCCCGGCACCGTCGACCTCGCGCTCCGGCACCGCCAACACCGCTCACTCCCGACTTCCCTCCTCCTCCTCCTCCTCTTCATCCGACTCCACATCTCCTCCTCCCCCCCGACGCGACCTTCGCTCCCGTGGACTACCCACATACGCTCTCTCCGACCTCGACACCCTCCTCTCTCGTCGACGCCGTCTCATGGCTTCGAACGACGGCGACCACGAACAACAGAAGGTCGTGGGTGGTGAAGCGGGGACCGGCACTGGGGCAACCCCATGGATTGGAGGATCTAAGGTGTCGCACCGGTCGGAGCTGCGCAAGGCGAGGGCGGAGGCGGGTCTCCTCGAGGAATTCGAGGCAAAGATGAATGCGTTGATGGCCGCCTTTGCTTCACGCAAGGAGCAGTTGGCGGATGAGTTGGAGGTGGAGGACGCGATGTCGGCTGCAGGGCAGGAGCAGACCAGGGCGCCGCGTGGCACCGCGGACGAGGTGGCCGCCGAGGCCCTCGACCGCAAGATCAAGCCGGCTGAGGACGACCTCGATTGGCTTCGCGCCCTCAAGGCGTCCACTTCCCCCTCCCCCCTTCTCCGCAACGCTCTCTTGTCCTCGTCTCTCTCGCCCTCGCCGACCAGGGCGCCACAGGGCACCGTGGACGAGATGGCCGCCGAGGTCCTCGACCGCAAGATCAAGTCGGCTGAGGACGACCTCGATCGGCTTCGCGCCCTCAAGGCGTCCACTTCTCCCTCCCCCCTTCTCCGCAACGCTCTCTTGTCCTCGTCTCTCTCGCCCTCGCCGTCGCCGCGCCTCAACCGCGTTAAGATCAAGGTCGACAAGCCCAAGCCGTGGTCGGGCAAGTACGAGTGGCAGGAGCGCGAGAACTGGCTCCGCTCAGCTATGCTCTACATGGGCTCGCTGGGTGTCGGGCTGGATGAGACCATCGGTGAGGAGCTCATCCCAGACGTCTTCTACGTCGTCCGCTCGCTTTTCTCTCCAGAGAAAGCTAGTGACGGGATCTCTCCACAGCGCTGGTTCGATCTTACTCATGCCCGCTTCCCCTCCCACTCGCTCCGCGCTGTCTTCGACGCCGTCAAGGCGCATTGGACGGACGACTCGGCGGCGGAAAAGGCGGTTGAAGCGTTCCGGTCGGCACGACAGGGCACGGCGACGGCTCGCGCATTCGGCTCTACAGTCGATGCGCTTGCTAACGCGTG
>JAKEZK010000103.1:0-14821 GCA_021654155.1 Rhodotorula sp. CC01
CGGGAACTGGGCGGGCAAGGAAGACGAAGACCGGTCGATCGGCGCCGAGGTGATGGTGGCTGTTTCGGTCCCGGACCTTTCTTTGTGGGTGTAAGCGGAGGAGGAGGAGGTGGTGGTATCTGGGTGGCGTAGGTTGAGAGACGAGGGCGAGCGAGATGCGGAGGGAGAGGCCGGTCGAGAGAGGGAGCGCAGAACGGGCCGGAACAAGGCACTGCGGGCGGCAGATCATTCGCAGTCAGCATGGAGGGTTGCTTTCGGTAACAGAGGCTGGTACGCACGCAAAGGCATCGGGACTGGAGGGCCGGATGGGCTTGCCGTAGTGCGGCGGGAGCAGCAAAGGCGGCACGGGCGGGAGTGGATGCACGGCGATCGACGGCGTTGTCTCGGGCGAGGTCGCTTGAGTCGCAGTTGAAAGCAGGTCCGGCAATGGCGCGCTGCTCCTCCGCCTTGCGTGCGGCTTGGTTGCGGCGTTGGCTTCATCGGTTCGTGTCGCTGCCTCGACAAGGTGAGGGCGAGTCGAGGCGTCCCAGCCTTGCTCGGCGCGGATCAGCTCTGCGAGGGTCGGATCCTGCTTGCTATGCGCTGCTCTCCTCGAGTCTGAGTGCGCCGTACCCGTCGATGAGGGCGAGTGGTGGGTGGTGCTGGACGAGGGCAAGCGGGGAGGCAGACTCGTTGTCGAGGCCGAGTCGCGCAGCGAGCCGCGGGTTGCAGCCATCCAGCATTCGCCTCGGGTGCTTCCCAACACCCCTCCGAGTCTAGTACGGCCTGCAACGGACCACACGAGCGAGGCGAAGTGTGCCGAGTTGAGGATTCGCCTCGGGATGAGCCCCACACGCTTCCCGACAAACGAGAGAGCGACGTCCGTCTCTCGTTCGCACTCGCCTTCTCGCGCAAAGCCTGCTAGCCAGAGCACAAGTCATGCCTTCAGACCTACCTGTCGCACCCGCGTGAGTCTCCCTCCGCCAAGCCTCCTCGGCAGCTTCTCATGTCTCCTCATCTCCGAGTGACTCTCTTGCCCCGCCAGGCCATGGTTCTTGACAGGCGAAGGCTGGATCATCCCCCTCCATACACCCTTCTCGACCACGCCGGTGGCTCTCTCATCCGCAGCGTATGCTCCACTCGAGCGCGGCACAGAGGCGGACCAGTCGGATCGGTTCCACGGCGGAGTCGGGTTCGTCATGCTGGTCAGGTACAAGACGAGCAATGGTGAGCCACACACAGCACTTCAGTTTCAAGAGATCGAGTCTGTCGGAGAGCTGATCCCATCGCTGAGGATGGTCGGACCGTACGACGAGTTGATCTACGTTCCGGGATTGTTCAGTCGTCGATCGCCTTCCGACCAGCAGCAACCGGTTGAATACTTTCCGGCCATCACGCGGATCTATGTCTCGACAGACGAAAGCGTCTATAACGGCAGGAAGAACTGGGGCATCCCAAAGTGCGTAACGAGGCGTTGAACTTTCAGCCCTGCGCCCTCCGGTCTCTTTTTTCACGGCTTTCCTGACCATCCTGCTGGTGCGGGCCACCCACGCACAGACACCGCGCCGATTTTCACTTCGCCTCGGACCCGAAGGACCCGTCGAGTACCTTGGTCCGAGTCTCGTCCCCCGCTCCTTCTTCGCAAACAGCAACAACGCCCTTTTTCGCCTGCCGACTACGCGACTCGGCTCTGACGCCGTTCTGCACCCCAGTCTCGACCACCTGGCTTGATCATCCCCTCGCGCAGAAGTTGACACGAGGCTATTCGCCTACCCTGCTTCAGCCACCTCTGCCAGGCCTGACCGCAGCCGGCGACGGCGCGAGCCGCGCAGAAACCGCGAGCACAAAGACGTTCCTAGTCAAGCCCGTCTCGAAAGGCTGGTCCCGTCTCGCTTCCATTGCACCTCTTCCGCATGAGAACGGAGGCTTGCCAACGTACGGAGATGGCGACATGTTTCCGCAGATCAAGCCGTGGTCCAAGCGGCTCAACTTTCACATGACCGAGTTTGAGATGCAGTTTCCGATCCCGCTCGAGGTGTAGATTGGGCTCCTCTCTTGTCTGTACATTTGGTTTCCACGTTTGAAAAGTTCCGGCAGTCTGTCTGAGCGGGAAGCTAATTATTGTACACCGCATGCTGGCGCGCTTGTCTCTCAGTCTGGCCGCTCTGTGTTGCATAAAGCTTAAAGTGGGAACGTTGAGTGTATTTGCAAAACCAAGGCACAACCAAATGTGAGTACAGGATGAAGTCAGGTCTAAAACATCCCATGTTCCGCAGGCCTCTCAATGCACAGACCCATGAGTCCGGTGTGCATCGATTTCTGTCTCTCAAGTTACCGCCTTCTTGGTTGTGCACTTTCTCAGACTGCCGGGGCAGTTAAAGAAAGTCAGAAAAAAAGTGTCAATGAAGACTGTGAAGCACGAGCAGCACCGCATCATGGGCAACCTACCTGTTCAGCCAGGTTGTAGAGTGCAAAGTGTGCAAAATACTCCGTTGAGTCAACCCAGTCAGAACGAGCGAGGTTGATGGGATCCTTGCACTTGTCGCGCAAGAAATCTGAGAGCGCTGTGGCCCAGTCTGAGAAAGTTCCATCCAGAATAGGGTCTGTGGGGACCTCGAGCCTTGGCCTGTCTGTGTGCTGGGCAAGACTTTGCCAGATCCTGTGAAAGAGAGGAGGCCGTCCATGCTCCGCAAGTTCCAGATTGTGCTCAAGGGCCGACTTGGCCACAGTGTCAAGAACGATGTTGTCCCAACGCTCAGGAAACAGGCTGCGCTCAAGGTATCTATTGTCGATGCGATAGAGGTGAGCGAGCTCGAGCAGCGCAAGCAACCATTCCGTCCGAGCTTTCTCTTTTGCGGAGTGCTGGGCTTGATTCAGACGGAGAAAGTGCTGGACTCGAGTTGGTTGGACAGAATGCTCGTGCTGATTCAGACGGCCGGTCATGTGCATGGCATTCCTAAGGGCTTTCAGCGCGTCCTCAGCATCCACCATCCGGCTCAAGGCGTGCAGGGCCAGCCACCATGCTGGGTACGTAAAGACGCTCTGCTCATCCGTATCCCCTATTGTAGAGGAGACAGGGGGGACCCGGACCACTGCTGAGACCAGCTCGTGCTTCTTGGGGATGACCTCGAACAATGATGAAGTCTCCAAGTGGATCCGAGTCTGATTGATTGGCAGTCTGAGAGGAATGGAACAGACAGCATCAACACAGGCGCACAGACGATTGTTTCCCACAGACTTTGTAAGACTCACGTCCAGTTGAGCTTCCTACCCTGCCGCTCCAATCTTGGAAGAATCAACATTGTGTGCGCATCCAAGGCAGCTTTGTTGATGCGCTTGAAGTCATTGTAATTGGTCTGCACTTCAGGGACCGTCTGTGACATTTTGTTGTCAATATCGGTGAGGACAACAGGATGGAAGTCTTGCCAAGTCTTGAGGCTTTGCATTGCCTGCGATTGCTGTTTGCTGTTGGAGGCGCTGGCGTGAAAGTTCATCTCTGGAAAGCAGATTCCGAGGGGCTGTTTCAATCAGAGCATCAGTTCTGTTTCCTCTTCTCAGAAGAACAAACCCGCACTTGCCGCCGCGTCCTCGGAGACCCCGATGTGGTGCATGTCGAGATAGCTGTTCAAGGTACTTTGGTCCTCTAGCGGATTGCCCCTTCCCCTAAGCTGTGGCAGCTGACAATAGCGATAGAGTACGCCAATGGCGGCGAGACGGGTAACGCCAAACCTAATTGGGAAGTCCTCTTGCATGTCCCCAGGGAGCTTCCAGCGCTGCTGCACGAAAGTCTGCTGGAGAATACCGGCAAGGGTGAGGTGACTTGCTGGCCCCTCGACGGTGACGAAGCCCGGAGTGTCGGCGACCGATTTGTTGCGATCCGTGCGCGGGTCAACAGGCGACGACGGGCGAGAATGCGTCGAGTGCGAAGCTTGAGAAGGTCGAGCGAGTGCGGCATCTTGCGTCGCTCGGCGTCGGTCGGGGCAGGTGGAGTGTGTCGACTACAGTACTGGAGAAGGAAGAGACAAGGAAGGAAATCCACGAACTGGCGGGTGAAAATGCCACCGCCGCGGACAAGCCGCCGCTCGAGCCTCTTGGACAACCTGGTGCGAGCTCAAAAGGCTCCTGCTTTACGCGATTCCTTAAGCTTGGCGATGTCCACTCATACCTACTGTGGCAAATACAGCTGTACACCAACAGCGAAGGTTGTTCTCGGAAGGTGCTCCCTGCACTTCATGTCCAGCTGCCTCGAGAATGAGAAAGAAAGTCATGACGACGGCTTCCGCTTCGCAAGGCCAAGGAGCGAAACACAAAGGGAGAGGCGATGAAGATGCACCTGCTTGTGCACAGGCCTACGGGACCGGCGCCCCGGCAGCGCCCATCCGTGCGAGTTTGCGATCGCGACCCCGCTTCGCGCGGTCATGTTCCCTCCTGCCGCCATCGCTCCGCTTCGGTCCCGTTGATCCGGTCCCCGATTTCTGCCCCTGTCCGTGTCCCTGTCCCTGTCCTGATCCGCCAGCTTTGGTACCGCCTCCCTTGCCGCCACCACCACTGGGTCCCGGCGCTCGGGGGTTCGCGGTCCCGTCTTGCGCAGCTCGCGGTGCCCGGGAGGACGACGTCGATGAAGCGCCCGCCTCACCGGTAGGAGTTGGTCTGTTGGACCGCGCGCCGAGGTCGACATGCTTGTCCTGCATCTTTTGCAACTTTTTGGGCTGTCGGGTGCACAAATTGCGATCAAGAATCGAGTCAGCAATGGAGCACAACGGACCAAAGTCGCAATGAGGTCAGATCTCGTGCGTCAGGACGAGAGATCGGAGGACGAAGATGCGGTCCCGGAAATAAGGAAGGACGGAAAGGAAAGAGGGGGGAAAGGGAAAAAAAAAAAGAGGGAACAGGAAAAACGAAGAACTCACATCCCTCTCGAGCATGACTTTCCACCCCTCGATCTGTTCGTCCCCCAATCCCGTCCGTTCCTTCAACTCCTTCCTCGCCTTGCCCCTCCTCGTCGCCGCGTCGCGCGCAAACACCGCCGGCTGACGGAGGTAGGTCGACTCGAGGACGAGGACCGCAGCGGGGTCGTAGCCTGCCGTGAAACTGGAGGTGGTGGACGCGGACGTGCGAGGTGCGGCGGCCTGTAAGTTAAGTACAGGATGACGGGAAAAATGAGGACAACCTCCCAGGTCAGTCGGGCGAAAGAGAAAGAAAAGAGCAGGAAGGGAATTCCCTCCCTCTCGATCGGCGGAACCCGAAAAACGATGCCGAACCAGGCTTTGAGCCAAAGAGCGAGAGAGAGAGAGAGTGACAGGAAGAGAGAAGGGGAAAGACAAGAAAGTCACTCACCCTCGACTGAGCATACGACCGATCCCTCCCATCATTCACATCCGCCTCCTGCTCATTCTCATCCGGTTCTTCATCCGCACCTCCAATCCGAATCCTAGGATTCGCCGTCCCTTCGTCCTCCTCCTCCAGGAATCCATACGTCTTCCTCCGAACCACACCACCACCTTCACTCGCGTGCAGATGCTCCTCCTCCTCCTCCTCATCATCGTCGGACGACTCGCGTTCCGCCAGCGCCAGAATACTCTGCTTCAACCGCTCGTCGAGTTCGACCACCCGATGATGACGAAGAGTCTGAGCGCGTGTCGATGCCGTGGGGAGGAGGATCTTGCCCCGCCGGAAGTACTTGTCGTTGTCATACACGTTGCGGCGTTCGATGGTCGCGACCGGTGCCGCCTCCTCCTCCACCACCTTCACCGAACGAGGCGCCCCCGACGACGCCGCTTCTGCTGAATTTGCGGCACCACCACCCCCGCCATCGTCGACGTCGAGGAGACCGAGCCGGATCCGGGTCAACTCGTCCGGGAACGACGAGCCGCTGTCACTCAACAACGCCTCTACGACCTGTTCCTGCGCGTGCTCGACGTCCTTGCCGGCGCCGCCGGCGGAGGAAGAACCGGAGGCGAAGCGCGGGTGGAGCAAGCACGCGCGGAGGAAGGCGGGGGGTTCGGAAGGGAAGAGGTCGAGGATCGCAGTGACAGCCTGGTATGGTTGGCCGCGTGGCGAGAGAGGCGCGCAACAATATTGGAGAAGTGAGTCAGCGAGGTTCTCTCTCTCTCTTGTCAGAGGATCGGTTCCTCTCCCTCTCACCTTTGTCAACTCGGCCTCCCGCTCGGCGGTGAGAGGAGAAGCAACGGCTGCTGTCGTTTTGCCCTTGTCTTTCGCCGCCACCGAGTCGTCCTTGTCCCGCCCTGAAGAACCCGGTGCTTCCTTGTCGTGCGTCGTTCGCCGTTTCTCCTCCTCCTCTTGCGCCCGCCGCAACCTCGTGAACCACTCGAGGTCTTTGCCACCTTGCGAGTGAGGAGCCGTTCGCCTGAAGCGGGCAATGAGGTCCTTGGTCGACCGAGCCACGGGCCCGACCGCGCCGAGGACGAGTCGGGACAAGTCGTCGGCGAGGGAAGGGTACAAAGTCGCGAGGTCGGCGGCGATGCTGTCCTTGTCGTGCGAGAGGAGCATGGCTTCGAGGACGGGGTGGAGGACGTCGACGCCGAGATTGGAGGCGCAAGCGAGGACGAGGTCGTGCACGGTTTCGACGAGGGCGAGTCGGAGGCGGTCATCGGTGCCATTGTTCGGGGGTGGGTAGTGCTGTCTGATTGTTTTGACCAGGTGTTGGAACCCTTGTGGGGTCAAGACGGTCCCGGTGATCGCGATGGCTCGGATGAGGGAGCACACGATCGCGGCCGACTCGGATTCCGATTCCGACTCGAGTGCGACTCGGAGTGCCTCGGGCAGGGTCGCAGCGAGTTGTTGTGCGAGTTTCGGAGTCGCTGCGATGGCGTCTGCTATGACGGCCGCGACTCGACTGCGGTTGGTGGGGAGGAATTGGTGAGCGTACCAGGCCAAGAGGGGCACGGGGAGTGCGTTTCTGGATTGGGCCAAGCGGGCGATGACCGAGTGGAGCAAGTGGCGGCTCGCTTGGTGCGCAGGGTAGGCGGTGAGGAGAGCTGCGAGGGTCGAGTAGACAGGCGACGAGGGCGACGAGACGAGGTGGGCGAGCGAAGAGGACGGCACTTGGAGGAGCCCGACCAGGAACAGCTGCTGCTGCTGCGCCGTCGAGTCGTCCATCTCTACAGGCGAAAGTAAGTCTCCCAAACAGCGGCTAGTCTAGTCCGAGGTGAGAATAGCGAGAGACGATGAAGCGAGACGTCGCCGAGATCGCAGCGAAGGAAGGAACGACGGAATCTGCCGGTTCGAGTGGGCCTAATTCTGGAATTACAATCTCTAGATGGAAGGACCATCTGAAAGGGCTCTAGAGACACTCCTCTGGGAGAGCGATAAGTGCACCCGATAATCGTGATGACGGTGCTGCGGACCGCGACTCGCTCTTGCTCTCTCACTGCGACTCGCGTGTAAAAGACTGGTCAAGCAGGTAAGCTCGCATACAGTTAGATCTGCTGGTCTTTTCAACCCAACTGAACCCCCCCCGCCCCCTCGCCCGCCCGCAGTGGATGGGCGTCTTCCTCCCGACTCTCCCAACTCTCGGCACCGCGGCACCTCCTCAACATGACACGCCATGGACTGCGACCACGGCTCCCAAGGGCCCAGAGCAGGCCAACCCCCTCCCGACCCTCATCGGAGTAGTCGTGCAGAGTATCGTCGAAGTCGCAATCCTCTGCGCAGTAGGCTGGTACTTGGCCAAACGCGGAATCGTAGACGCCAAAGCCAAAAAAGTCAGTGAGGCAGCCCTGCGTTTTGTTCAGGGTCAAACACACACACTCCAGGCTGACACTGCGACTACCACGCAGACCCTCAACAAGAGTGAGCTCCCCCTCCCTCCTTCCCGCCACCACACGCCGAGTCAGTCAAACTAACCATTCTCTCTCCCCCAGTCAACACCTCGCTCTTCACCCCTTGCCTCTTGTTCAACAAAGTCGCCTTCTCCCTCACCCCCGACAAACTCGCAGAACTGTACATCATCCCCATCGGATTCGTCCTCGTCAGTTGCTTTAGCGCTGCAGTCGCCTACTCGCTCGGCAAGGTCACCGGGTTGAAAAAGGGCCAGAGAAACTTTGCCAGTTGAGTCGTGCGCGGGGGACGGCCATATGCTCGGGAAGGGAGTAGTCAAGACTGACCCGTTCCCTCTCTTCCCTCCCTTCCCAGTCGCCTGCGCCACCTTCCAAAACTCCAACTCGCTCCCGATCGCCCTGTTGCAGTCCCTGATTGGGGAAAAGTTGCCCCTCGCGTGGGGTCCTCACGACACCAAAGACGGCATGCTCGGCCGCGGCTTGAGCTACCTCGGTGAGCGCGCGCCCTCTCTCTCTCTTTCTCTTCCGGTCGCTCGGGAAGCGAACACGAGAGAGCGTCTCTTTAACTGACCTATACGGGCCCTGTATCATTCCGTTTACCTTGACCTCTCCTCTAAATCTCTCGCCCCGGCCCGGCCCGCCCGTCCGCTCAGTCTTGTTCTCTTCGCTCGGAATCATCGTCCGTTGGTCGATCGGAGTCCGACTCCTCTCGTCCGCCGAAGCCGTCACCGAAGACGGCGCCGTCCCGAGCGCCGGCGACCTCGAAGGAGGCGCGACGGCGGCATCCTCCTCCTCCTCGCAGCGACAGACTTCGAACGGGAACGCGAACGACAATGCGAGCGAGACGACGTTGCGCCCTTCCGCTCCTACTACTACTGGTGCGAGGGAGGACGACCAAGATGAGCGAGAGCGAGACGGGTTGTTGGTTCACTCGAACGGCGGCAACGGCAACTTGACAAAAGGCAAGCGAGCTTCGATCCTCAAGCAGCCGCAGCAGCACCAGAACGGGACCCAATCGGGCGATGGGCACAGCATGACCATCGAGGAAGACGGCGGTCTCCACGATGACGAAGACGAAGACGAGGCGAATAAATCGAACGGAGGAGGGAGGGTCAAGACCTACGCGCAAGCCGCTGCGGTCGATCCCGAGCCGAATTCGAACGGCAAGAAGAACAAGAAGCGCCGCGTCTTTCAGAGTTTCCCGAACACGCCGATCCCGAGCGTGTACTCCTCGAGCAGCCTGGACGACCGTACCACCACCACCAACGGTACCGACGACGACGACGACGACGACGACGACGAGAGCAGCAGCAGCAGTGTCGACGATTCTGACGCCGAAGAATGGGGCTACCGTCGCGGTTTCGGCCGCCGTTCGAACGGTTTCTTCTCGGGCCCGCGCGCGACCCGGTTCAAAAAGTTCCTGGGGCGAGCCTGGAAAAAAGTCAAGAGGTTCGGGAGGATGGTCGGCGATTTTATGACGGTGCCGCTGTGGGCCGCAGTGCTCAGTCTGGCCGTGGCGTGCATCCCGCCGGTGCAGCACACGCTCAACAAGGCTGAACCGCTCAAAGCGTGCGTTTTCCTTCCCGATTTCGATCCATCCACCTCCGCATGTTTTGGAATCCCACCTGATTGACATCTCTCTCTCTCGACTTGCGTCGGGCGCAGCGCGATCCGCTCGGCCGGTTCTTGCTCCGTCCCGATCACGCTCGTCACCCTCGGCGCCTACTTTTACGCACCTTCGGCCGCAGCCGCCGCCGACACGTCCCCGCTCCGCCGCGAAGACCAAGAACTGCCGCCGCGCGGGACTTGGAAGCGGTACGCCCACAAGGTGGCGCGCGCGGTCAAGACTCCGTTCGTCGCGACCGCGACCAGCCTCAACAGCGTCACGGGCGCGGATGCCGACCCGAACCCGATCGACGATGAGAGTCGCGAAGTCGCCGCGACCTCGACGGCGGAACAGAAACGGCGCGCGACGAGGAACGAAAACTTGACCATCTTTGTCGCCGTCATCTCGCGCATGGTCGTCGTCCCGCTCGTCTTGATCCCCTTGTTTGCGTACTATGCCAAGATTACGATCAACGTCGCGGATGACCCCATCTTTGTCGTCGTCGCGTGCTTGCTCATCGGGTGCGTTTCCTCGCACGGGCTTGTCCTCACATCGGATGCGATCCTCTTTGCAATCCGGGTGCTGACTCCATCCTGTGCATCAACTCGCACAGATCACCGACGGCCATCACGCTCGCCCAAATCACCTCGTCTGCCGCCGGACCGACGTTTGAACGCCTGATCTCGCGCACGCTCTTCGTCAGCTACGCCTTCCTGACGTGCGTTCTCTCTCCCTCCAACTTCTCTCTCTGCGTCTTGCTTTCAAGAGCCATTCAAAATTGTAGAGCTGACGTGGGTTGACGAATGTACAGCGCTCCGAGCACGATCTTGCTCGTACTGGCCGCCCTCTGGATCGACGGTCTGCAGCACCCGCATCGGAACGGACCCGGGCAAGGGCACGAGCACTCTTTGCTCGTGTTTGGGCCGGGCGCGGTCGCGGCTGGAGCCATGAACGTCACGCTCGGCGGTGGCAGCAACTATGGCGGCGGTTGGTGATTTGATCACGCCCTCGAATAGCCACAAGGTTCGCGGCGGACCCAGCTTTTTGCTTTTCCTCGCTACCCGACTCTTCACTCTCTCTCCCTCTCTCTCGCTTGTATCACTACGAACACCCACCCTCCCGTGACACTAAACTCTCGAACATTTTTACATACTCGTACATACATTCCCTTTCCCCTTGCCTGCTCGCAAATGCAATTGTCTATCACAGTATGCTCTTCCTACTGCGCCTCAGCAAGCCGGCGAAGAGAGAGGGATCTTGACCGTCGTCGCCAGCCCGCTCAAGCTCGTTTCCTGTACGTGCCGTTACGGAATACCGTGTATGGATCAGCGCCTACGTGGGACCCGACGAGTCGGCGTTTCCTTTCCAATTCAGGAGAAAGAACGGCAACGCACCTTGTAAGCAGAGTGCATGTCTCGCGCCGTGAGCCGCATCGCCTCGATTGCGTCGTCGAGCGAGACCGAGTGAATGCCTTCGCCGGCGAGTGCAAGTTGAGCGGCTGCGCGTTGATGGGGGAACCAGGTGAACGGGTCAGCCTCCCTGCGTTCGCGGGTTCGCAGAGAGGAATTGCCCGATTGGAAGGAACGGGGAAACGCACCGGTTACAGCTTTGACGGCGCCGAGAGAGTTCCTGTACGCGCATGTACGGAACAAAGCATCTCGATCAGTTTGCGCCGTCTACGGTTAGGCCAGATCATGAAACTCCGATGACTTGGCTGCGTACCTTTCGATGCAAGGTACTTGTACAAGCCCGTCAATGGGATCGCAAGTCAAGCCCAAGGAACTGCGTGCTTCCCAGATTCTCGTCGGTCTCAGGCAAAGCTGGTAGGGAACCGGGAAGGACACGCACTGCTCGATCCCGATCTCGGCCGCTTGCATGATCTGCGACGGCGTTCCGCCCATGCAGGCCGTCAAGGCTCCCGCTGCCATCGAGGACGCGACGCCGACTTCGGCCATGCACTACAGAAATCGACATCAGGTAGTTAGTTCCAACAGCATGTGGCGAAAGAGCAAGGGAGAAAACATTAAACTCACGCCTCCTTCGGCTGCGCTGATGGTCGCTCCGCGCTTGTACAGCATTCCGATCGCTAAGAGGGAGCAGGGTCAGCAGCCAAGTCATGATTCGCCGTGCTGCGTCGTCGAAGATTGAAGACGCACCCGCCGCGGTGAGCAAGAAAGTCTTGATGTCGCGGTCGGCGTCGTCCGAGATGAACTCGATGAGGTATTTCAGCACGGAGGGAATGACCCCTGAGGCTCCCTGTTGGACGACAGAAGTGAGGCGTTAGCTCCCTGGCCCATACTTTACATCCCTCTCCTCCTGTGCCACGAGGGCACGACTGAGAGAGAGAAGATGCCGCGTTGATAAGAACTCACGTTTGTCGGCGCCGTGACGACCCTCCCGCCACTTGCGTTCGTCTCGTTGACCGCAATAGCATAGCAGCTCAACCAATCAATGCTCGGGAATTGACCTTTCGTTCTCGGCGTCGGCGGCAACGGATGTTCGAACGATCCCACCACGAGTCGCGGACTCGTCGAGCCGGCAGCAGCCAGAGGTGCGTGATGATTGAAACCATGAGCGAGCGTGAGTGGTTGAGTTGCCGAAGGCGGAGGTGGGAGTTGCGAATCGGGAGGGGCAGCGGAAGGAGGGATCAGAGAAGGGTAGAAACCTTTGAAGAGGCGGCGGTACAGTCCTGGTGCTCGACGACGGACTTGAAGACGACCGGGGAGCGTCGGGTCCTCTGTGCGGAGTACACGGCGTATACTTAGCTGCTGTTGCTGCTGCGAAGGGAAGAGACTGGCATTCACGCACGAGATGAAACTCCAGCATGGATCGAAGCGTCCATGACTCGCCACAAGTTGAGCAACTTGTCCGAGATCTCGGCATCCGAGTAGTAGATGCGTTCGTTCCCCCATACACTTCACGGTCACAAAAGGCAGAGTCAGCCTCAAAGCTCTTTCCGCTCGTGCATTCGTTGAGGTAAATTCAGCTTACAGCTGAGCGATGGTAAGCTGTTGAAACCAATTCCGAACCGCAGCTCGCGTCAGTTTCATTTTGCTGCAAGTATCGGGAGCTGGGAAGAAGCCAGTCAAGACTGCTCACATTGTGCTGCTGCGTCAACCGGACCAACCCCGCGGCATTCCTGAACAAGTACGGCAAAGGCAAACTCGGCACTGCGGATTCCTTCGTCGAAGAAGCGTCGCTCTTCTCCCCTTCGGCAACGGTGGCGGCGGTCTCTTCAGGTCCTTGCAGGATCGCGGCGGGGAGGGCGGGCGAAGCGAGCGTTTCGGGCGAGAGGCCGTGAGTCTGGTCGCGCCGGACGTGGTCGACTTCTTCCTTGTGAATGCCGCGGTAATACAAGTTCTCATCGACTGTCCACAACAGCGACCGGTTCCCCGAGTTCGCAGCGGGTCAATTCCAGTGAGTCGAAAGGAGGCGCATGCGAGAGAAGACTCGGCCTCGAACGGGGCGCACCTTGAGTCTGCTCATTGACAACGAATCCTCCTCCGACCGAAAAGTATTCGTTCGTCGCCATCAACGTCCCTTCCTTGTCAAACACCGAGAACCGCATCCCGTTCGGGTGGGCGGGGAGTGGATCCATGCGCCAGAGCATGTCCCGGTCGTGCGAGTAGGCGATCGAGTGCCGCCCGTCGAGTTCGAGCCGACCCGTCTCGAGGATCGAGTTGTAGCGGGATCCGATTGTCGAGGCTCTGTGAGCCAAAGTTGTGTGTTCAGTTGCTGGTCGGCGTAGGAACGGGAGGGTGAGGGACGACGTACTCGATCGTTTCGGGGTCACTTCCTTCCAAGCCCATCATGATTGCCTCGGGCGTCATGTGTCCTTTCCCCGTCGCCGCCAACGAGCCGTACAGTCCAATCTTGAGTTTGTGTACCTTGTCCAAAATTCCCAGGTCTTGCAGGTCCTACGCGTGTCCGTCCCGAGAGGTCAGGTCGGTCGAGAACGCAGGTTTTGTTCGCCCGCCCACCGCACGCACCGAGACAAAGATTTTGGCTGCGCGCATAGGACCGACGGTGTGACTCGACGACGGTCCTACGCCGATGGAGAACAAGTCTGGGGAAAAGGAAGGGCAGGTGAGCTGGCTGAGACGGGTCAGAATTGGAGGAGAGACGCACCGAACGCTGAAATGACTGCATGTTCTGCCCTCGGGAGTACGTCCGCCGGTTCGGACTCGTCTCCTCCTACTCCGCTTGTCCCTGTCGAAATTACCTCGGTCGAGTAAGCCCGCCGGTCGAGGTGGACAGTGGTGATACGGTGGGGGTGTTGGAGTGGGCCACTCGAGACTCGAGGCGAAGGAGGGGTCGCCGTCGAGCGAGAGTGGGCGGCGGCGGTGGCAAAGCGATAAGCTCCAGTAGTGCCGAGTCGACGTCTCGCAACAGCCTGAAGCATTGTCGCGTGTTCTCGGTAGCTGAGAGCAAGCAGGCACCGCTTCCGATAAAGATTCGTTGGCTGAGAGGTGACAAGTCGGAGCAGAGGAGTGCTCGCCTGATCCAGCAGGCAGATAGCTGACCCGAGTGCAAGAGGCAAGGCGGTTCCGTTAAAGGGAGTATGGAACGCAGGCGACTATGGCAGGGAAAGGCAATCCCAAGTTCCGCAGTCACGTGATTCGTCCCAATCTCGGCACACTTCGCCTCGCTCGTGTGGTCCGTTGCAGGCCATACTAGACTCGGAGGGCTGAAGGGAAACACTCGAGGCGAATGCTGGATGACTGCAACGCGCCGCGCTCTGCGCAACTCGGCCTCGACGACGAGTCTGCCTCCTCGCTTGCCCTCCGCCGACTATCGATCGTCATCCTCGACCACTACTGGGCACTCGAGCTCGAGGAGAGCATCGCATAGCAAGCAGGAACCCACTCTCGCAGATCTCATCCGCGTCGAGCAAGACTGGGATGCCTCGACTCGCCCACATTTCGTCGAAGCAGCGCCACGAACCGATGAAGCCAACGCTGCAACCAGGTCGCATGCCCGACGGCGGAGCAGCGCGCCGTTGCCGGACCTACCAGGGACAGCGACTGAACGGCAACCCAGCGGAACCCAGATCGCCGAAACGTCGCCGCCGTTCGCTCTTGACCATGCCCCGCCCGTGCCGCCTCTGCTGCTCCCGCCGCACTACGGAAAGCCCATCCGACCGTCTAGTCCAGACGCCTTTGCGTGCGTACCAGTCTATGTTACCGAAAGCAACCCTCCTGCTGACTGCGAGTGATCGGCCGTCCGCAGTGCCTTGTTCCGGCCCGTCCTGCGCTCCCTCTCTCGCCCGGCATCCCCCTCGGTCTCTCGCTCTGCCTCGTCTCCCAATCTACGCCACCAAGATACTACCACCAACATCACGCCCGCCCTCACCCGCAAAGAAAAGCCCACCGAGACAGCCACAATCACGTCGGCGCCGATCGACCGCTCTTCGTCTTCCTTGCCCGCCCAGTTCCCA
>JAKEZK010000104.1:0-14591 GCA_021654155.1 Rhodotorula sp. CC01
CCCCTCCCCTCCCCTCCCCTCCCCTCCCCCCCCCTCCCCTCCCTCCCGAATCTCCCGCCTGAACGACGATCACGCATCGACGATTCCCGTCCCGCTCCGGATCCCGTCCCAAACGCACGTAGCTCCGAGCGGGACGTACTGCCGCGTGATGAGTTTGATCGCTTCCTGCGCGACCATGCCGCCGAGGAGGGCCGACGTCTGCGGCAACGTCGAGTGCGGCGTCGCGCGAGTCCTGTTTCGATTTTGTGTGTTGTGTGTGGCGGTTGCGGACGGACGAAATCCGTGCAGATCGTTGTCGGTAGTGAGAGGGAGGGAGCACGAGCAATGCGGGAGCGATGTCAACGTCGGGCGGGAGGGAAGGGAAGATGAGAGGGAACAGAACAGTGTCTGTTGTGAGGGACGTACACTTCCTTGCACACATTCGCCAGCGTCTCTTTCCAAGTCGCCTCCTCGATCCCCACCGTCGTCGCCAAGTCCTCCTCGCCAATCCACTGCCTCATCAACCCCCCCGCCAGGTCCGTCAACTCTTGCGCGTCCTCTTCGCACTTGTAGGCCGTCTCCCCTTCTTGAGTAGCTGTTCCGGGCAGGCGACGGTGAGGAGGATCGCGAGCGGCGTAGAAGAGAGATGAGGCGCGCAAAGCGGTGTAGATGTGCAGAGAGATGTCGGGAGGTTCTTGGAACGAGGCGGAAGAGAGGAGAGAGCCTGGGTTTTTCCGGTCACGGTAAGAGGAAGAGACTAACCAGCCAAAGGAGAAAATGAGGAGAACTGACCGATCTGCCCGGCGAGTTTGCAAGCCTCGTACTCCTGCCTCAGGCTCCTCCCGCGAATCACCTTGAGCCACGCCGCATGCTTGACAAAGCTCTCGATCTCCTCCTCCCGAATGTCAATTCCCCCAACACTTCCTCCTCCTCCTCCGTCGTTGCTACTCACCGCGCCCACCGTCGCCAACGTCTCTCGCAGAAACTGCTTGACGAGGTCGAGGTCCTCGCGCGCTTTCTGTTTGTACAGTTTTTGGAGGGTCACGTACGCGGACGAGGTCGCTTTCATGTCGGGGAGGGCGCCCGACAGGGGCAAGAGACGAGAAGGGTTCGAAGGGTGGCGAGTAAAGGCGCGGACGGCATGCAGGAGGAGCCAGAAATGGGTGCTCTGTGGCCCGTATCCGTGCCTTGGGGTCAGTATTCTCATCGTCCCGGAATAGGGGTGAAGGAGCCAGGCGAATTTACCGAGCTGGAAACGTTCTCGCACGCCGGATCGTTGAACAGCTCTTGGATCTCTGCCGGGATCTGCGATCGTCAATCTGGCAGTGAGTATCGGGAGTCGCGGTCAAGCGAACTCGTGGAAGGCACAGCGGATTCCAATCGTTGAAGAACGCACCCCGTGCCTTGTTCCGGCTCTCCGGTACAGCGTGACGGCCTCGTCAAAGTTTTCCTCGTCGTTTTGACGCTTGAGGGCGAGGACCGAGTCGGTGAACTGTTTGCGCTCCGCCGAGCCGGTCGGACTCTGACCGCCATGCTGATGGATGAAAATGTTTCGCAGAGGGTCAGTGCGCGCGGGCGACTGAGCCAAAGGCGTTTGGAGGGGAAGACCCACAGTCGTTTTCCAGTCTTCGAGGGCCTTGATCAAGATGGCGACGGCCGGGATGTGACCGTGCTGTTCCGAGTCCATCGAGTCATAGTCGAGAGAAATCGCATACTCGACGAGAGCCGGGAAGGGATGCGCGAGCCTCAAGTCGACGATCGATTCCGGATGAGTTTCGACGACTGGGAGCGGGGCAGCGGGTCCGGGGGTTATCCAAGTTGAGCGGCAGAGATAGGTCACGGCGAAGAAAAAAGGGGGGACGTACTGGTGATTTCTTTGACTTGGGTGCGCAAAGTGCCGTAGAAGCCGCAAGTCTCGACTTTGATGAGGGGGACGTCTTCTTGCCACGCGAGGTCTGCGAGGCGGACGAGTTGGTCCGGGTCCTCGACGTCGACTGCGAGGATGAGCGAGTAGGGCCTAAGGTCGTGGAGGTCGTCGAGGGACTGGACGAGGGCGATGCCCTTGACGTCCGAGTTGAGTTCGACGAGGAACTTTACGACTTGTTCGGCTCGAGGGAGGCCGACGCTGTCTTGGTCGAGGAAGAAGTTGGTGCCGACGTCGGCAGCGTCTGTGATCTTGGGATCGAGGACTGTAAAGTGTCCGATGCCTGCAGGTGTGTGGTGTCAGCGTGTCAGCGTGTCAGCGTGAGAGATTTGGGTCGGCAACAAGTGGGGGGAGACGGAGAGACTGAACCTGGCAGGACGAGGTTCTTGAGGGTGCTGGCGGCTGTTGCGTTGGCGTTTACGACGAGGACGCGGGCATGTTCGAGGGCGCTCTGGCCGGCTGCAGCCCAGAGGCGGAGCTGGCGGTCGTACTTTTGCTGGTGAGCGTTCGGGCGAGACGACGACGACGACGACGACGACGGGGCGTCGGTCGAGGGTTGGACGGGCAGCGCGTCGAGCGGGACGGCGTCTTGGATAGGGGGAGGCAGAGCGTCTTCAGAAGCCATCGTCGCTCGCAGGGAACGCTCTCGGTCCCGGTTGTGAGAGGAAAGAGTTCAAGTGGAAGTTGGTCTCTCCTTCGCTCCCATCAACAGACTCTCGTGTGGTGGACAAGTGGCTCAGGCCAGAGAGAGAGACACGCGGCAGTATGGTGTCGCATCTGACCGATCGCCGCTACGCTCACTCGCGCGCTCTCCTCGGCGACGGCTTGTTCAACAAGGTCGCAAACGCTAAACTCCTCGTCGTAGGGCAAGTCGCCCCACAGAGCCCCATACGCTCACAGAGACAGCCATCCTGACTCTTGCCATCTCGTGTCGACCCCTCCTCGCAGTGCTGGCGGGATCGGATGTGAACTCATCAAGAACCTCGGTTAGCACAGCTTCTCCGGGGGCTCAGCAGCCCCGACGACCCAAGACGAGACTGACAAGGAACCAATTACAGTCATGAGCGGCTTCGGCACCGGCGAACGCGGAGAGATCCTCGTCCTCGACCTCGACACGATCGACCTCTCCAACCTGAACCGCCAGTTCCTGTTCCAGAAGCAGCACGTAAAGCGCCCTAAAGCCGTCGTCGCCCGCGAGACGGCCCTCAAATTCAACCCCAACGTCAACATGACGGCCCTGCACCGCAACATCAAGGACGACGAGTTCAACGTCGACTTTTTCAAACACTTCGACTTTGTCATCAACGCCCTCGACAACCTCGGTCCGTCCTCCCTCTTCATTCCACGCTCGTGCCCTTTATACTCGGGGGGATGGGAGCGCTGAATGCCTGCACCCGCAGACGCCCGCAGGCACGTCAACAAGATGTGCCTCGCCGCCAACATCCCCCTCCTCGAATCCGGAACGTCGGGCTACACCGGTCAAGTCCAGCCCATCAAGCGCGACTTGGTGGAATGCTTCGACTGCACCGGTGCGTGTCCAGAACTCTCTCTTTCAATCTGACCTGCTAGTGTGCTCTCTCCGATCGGATGGGCAATGCCACAAAGAAGGCTAATAATTGTCGGGCCCAATCTCCTGTAGGCAAGCCGGTTCCGAAGACTTTCGCAGTCTGCACCATCCGGAGCACCCCGTCGACCGCGCACCACTGCATCGCCTGGGCAAAATCTTACCTCTTCCCGTACGTTGCGGGTGGCACGTTCAGTTTCTCGATCAGAATCTGCCCTCCTTTTGCAGGGTTGGACTGTTCTTCTGACTGGTGCGCCTTGTTTTGAATCCCTGCGCGTACAGTCAACTCTACGGAACAAACGATGAAGCGGATCAGCAGGAACTCGACGATGCGGAAAAGAATGGCGAGAACGGTATGTGCCCCTCAAGCCTGTTTTGGAAAATTCACTCGGGATCGCGAGTCACGCCCAAAACTGACGGACGTTGCACTAACGTACATATGCAGTCGACGAGATCAAGGAGCTGCGGAAGGAAGCGAACGCGAATCGCGAGTTGCGAGCCACGCTCAACGCCAAAGGTGCTGCAGAGCGCATCTTCCGCAAGGTGAGTAGTCCGCGCCCGCCGATGCGTCCATCGACTCTTTGCCGAGTGCCCCGGTCAGTAAATGAGCAAGAGTTGGCGGCGTGAACAGGTCTATCACGACGATATCGCTCGCCTGCTCAAGATGGAAGACATGTGGGCGCACCGCAAGCCGCCTCGCACCCTCGACTGGGAGGCGTTGTCCTCCGCTGCCGAAGCTTCGATGTCGACCGCAGGAGGAGAAGGGGGAGGAGATGCGAGCAAGGATCCGCAGCCGTCCGATGGGACCAACGGGGTTGCGGCGACGACGGAGAAGGACCAGGCTCGGATCAAGGACCAGCGCAAGCTGAGCTTGAAGGACTCGTTCGACCTCTTTGTTGATGCGTATGTCGTCCCGTCCAGTATACTCGAGACCGAGGATTGCTGTCAATATCGCTGACGTGCAAGAGTGACCTCATGTTGGACAGTGTCGACCGCCTGACGAAGCGCTTTGACCCGAAGGGCGAGGCGCTCTCGTTCGACAAGGACGACGAAGACACGCTCGATTTTGTCGTCGGAGCGGCCAACCTGCGCGCGGCTGCCTTTGACATTGAGAGTCAGACAAAGTTCCAGGTCAAGGGTGCGTCGGGCTGTTCTGTCTCCGCGCGCGAAGAATTGTTCTTCGCCGAATTTGGGCGATCCTGTTTCCTTCCCGGAAAACGAGGGTACTGATACTAGATCGGCTGACGCCTCGCAGAGTATGCCGGCAACATCATCCCCGCGATCGCGACCACGAACGCCATCATCGCTGCCGCGCTCGTCCACCAAGCGCTCAACGTCCTCCGCGGCTCGTGGAACACGGCCCGGTCAATCTGGCTCATGCGCAACTCTGAACGCGTGTTTGACGTCTCGCCGCTCGAGTCGCCGAACCCGCATTGCGCAGTCTGCCGGGAGGTGTACGTTCCCGTGCGCATCGTCGAGGATGTCACCCTCGGAGAATTGGTCAAGACCCTGGTTGGAGGCGAGGAGGGGAAACCGATCCCGTTCGGGGGCATCATTTCGGTCCAGGAGGGTTCGCGGATGTTGTTCGAGTCGGAAGACTTTGAGGACAATGCCGACAAGACGTTGAAGGAACTCGGGATCGGGGTCGGCAAGTTTGTCACCATCTCGGACGACGACGAGCCGCATTGGCCCGTGCAGCTCTGTCTCGGCAGGTATGTATGGCCCGCACGCCCCTCTTCTTGCACCCGTAGCCGGGCTAAAATTCTCCCCCATACTTTTGACCTCCGCAGTTACTTGCCGGCTTCTTCCAGCGCGCGGATCGAATTCGATTCGAGCGCCATCCCCTCTCCGATCCCGATGCGCGCTCCTCCTCCCGAACCCGAAGCCGACTCGGATGCCGAAGAAGAGCTCTCGACGGTGGTTCAAGGCGCCGCGGCCGTTGATCCGGAAGCAGGACGACCGGGGGCGAAAATCACGGGCAAGAAGCGCACGGCGGACGAAGCTGGTCTGCCTGAATCGGAGGGAGATGTGGGTGAAGCACACGACGACAAGAAGAAGAAGACAACGGCCGACTATCTCGTGCTCGAGGACGATGACGAGAACGTGATGATCGACTTGACGTGACGGGGGTTGTTGTTGTCGATACTCGCTGCTGCAAACCATAGCATTTCTGTTCTCTTCCCCGCGCTATTGCTTCTCCAAGAGGCTGTTCATGCAACAAGAGCGGCTATTCACGCAACAAGAGCGCGCAGGAGTTCCGGCACAACCGAGGGCAATGTCTACTATGTACGAATGCGGGTATTCGAGGATGTATGCAGGGCGTTCGCCGAGCGAGTTGGTCGCGGTGTGTTGGCTTAGTACCGAGCGGGGCCGGGCGCTGTGGTATAGACGACAGTACGGTTGCGAGCGCGCTCTGCCTTTCCGAGTTTCCACCAGGCGTGAATGCTGCGTTCGGATAGTCTTCGTCAGCTTTATGGTCGCGAACAGCGGACGCATGCACCTTCGCCCATGCACCCACACAGCGGGAATCCAGCCGAGAATCCACAAGAGGACCTGTTGAGAGAGTCCATGCGTTCCGGAAGGAAGCAGGAATGAGAGGAAGATGGTCAGAGTGAGCCCATGATTGTCAACTCGAGCAATTCGCTTCAGTTCTCTGCCCGGTGCCATCGCACTCACGTTGATTATGATGTCGCAGCCGCTGATCTCGGGAGACGACATGCGCAACGCCAAGGCGAGGGGCGGTACGAAAACAGCCAAAATGTAGAGGAGGATGTCACTGCCGCTGGACGTATCTCTTCTTTGGGCCATTGTGAGGACTGGGGTATGCTGCTTGATGATGCGACAGAGCTTTGAGAGCGGAGTGGACGAACAAGAGCGGAGGGAACAAGAGCAGGCAGAGGTTAGTCAGCCAAGCCGGCAGCGGATCTGCAAGCTGCAACGCGTCATTTTTACGGCGGCCGAGACATGATGAACTCGAGCTCTGATCCGCCGTTTCGCAGGTGTGCTCCGTCCTGCAGTCTACGATTGCGAAGCAGAATCTTTGACTCGCCCGGGCTAAACCATAGTGGTCCCTCACTTACCCACGTGGTCGCACCGCAACTTACCCTGAGCTTGCCGACCAGAAAAATAAAAAAGGCCGCCGGGTCATAACATAGCTGCGTCTTGCTGCGACGAGTTACAGTAGCAAGGCAGCCACGGCTCAGAGGACTATGCTTCAGGGAGGGGGAAGACGTGTACGCTGTTAATCGAAGGTCGCGGCGCAGATGAAACGAGCAAGTGGCGAGTCAAGCGGAGTCTCTTCGACCTTTGCGCAGGAGACGGCGGAAAGATCCGGAGCAAACAGCCTTTCTCGAGGTGGTCAGTAACAGTTGTGGAATGTGTATGCCAGCGGTCTTTCTGTGGCTGTGGAGAGCAAAATGTGCACTCTAGGCGAGGAAGACCGATGCAACAGGACCATCCCGTCCAGACGAGCGCGGACCGCTGCGCGCTTTAAGGCTAGCCCTCTGACTGCAGCACGCACTTCTGAAACAGAAGCTGCAACCGCAGGGGTATTGCTCGCGTTCAAGTCGAGTTGTAGCTGTTGAACTGGCGAGCGCGTCCATACGCCGCGTGCACGGATCGCTTCCTGATGGAGCTCATCAGTACGACGCGCCCTTGTCCTGGTCAGAGTGCAGCCCGCAGACACCTCAAAAGAGTCGTCAAGGGACGGTCTCTCTTGCCGTTGCTACACACTCGCTTGCGGTCCGACTTAGACTCTGCTCGCTGCCGTCGCCGACAGGTTGTCCTCATCGATCCACCGCGAAAGTCTGAGCAAGGCGTTGCTCGAGCCGAGTGGGCCAGAACGCGCACGGCTATTAGGGCACGTGGACCTCGAGCAGCCATCAGGGAACGCTCAACCTCGCCCGCCCGGCCCGCTCATTCGTTAGCAGCAGCAGAACGACATCAATGGCTGCCGACTCAGGATCCGTACGCGACCCGAAACCAGAGACGTCGAAGGGCATACAGACTGCGACAACAAAGAAGGAGCAACAGACGAATCGTACCCTGCTGGTCCGTGTCAAGTATACTTCTGGCGCTGCCGACTCGTGCCGGGAGCAGAGCGCGCGAAGGTGACCCCGGCCCTGGCATGGCTTCGAAGTCTCCCGAGGGATTTCAAGCTTCCTGATGCAAGACAGCTCAGTACTGTACCGTACTGTACAGTATGCAGCGGCACAATCGTCCTCGCCGAAGCAAGAGTCGATGCACGTTTCTCCGGATCGCCGGCGGCCCTCCGGCACGGAACTGATTTGCTCAGCTTGCTTTGATCGACCTTGCATGCTTGATCGCTCCCACTCTCCCACCTTGCTTACCGGCTGCTTATGAAAAGGCGCCCCCACGATTTACGGAGACGGATGGGGCTGATCGCTTCGAGGCATCTTCTCCTGCCAGCGAAGGCTCTCCACCGGCAGCGCCGACGGCTTCATGCCCAAGGTCTCGGGGTACCCGCTCCCTTCCGCCCAGGCTGTCCGCGCCCACCGAGAGACAACGGTTCCGCCGCCGTCGACGTGCTGATCTCCGCGAATCAGTTCTCCCGGAACGAGGGGTCCCGGATCGTCTGCCTCGCCGCGTGCTGCCCTGCTTTCTTTTCTCTGTGCTCTCCTACACACCTCCTTGACCCGACATAATGTCGAAACCTACCGTCGAGCACTTGGAGAACCCCGAGATACGCGCGGTTCACGACTCTTACGCTGTCGACAAGAACGATGAGCAGATCACGGTACTGGGAACCTTTGGCCAGGATCCGACGGAGAAGAAAATCATCTCATGGCGCACCATAATTGTCTTTGCCCTCTGTGCACTCGCGCAAATGCAAAACATTTACCTCGGGTAAGCTTTCCGGTTCTTTGTCCTTTTGCGCCACTTGCGACCTTGACTAACTCTCCTCGGTTCCAATCACAGTATTGCCCCCGCTGCCAATGCTTACGCGATCACGGGAGCCATCGGTGGCACCAGCGGTCAGCGTATCTGGATCGTGCAGGCGGTGAGCCATCAAAGCGTTCTTTTCTCGAAAGACTCCCACCTGACTCGCTTCCGTCTCTTTGCAGCAAGGTGTCCCATCCATCGTCACGGGGCCCATAATGGCCATTGTTTCGGACGTATACGGTCGCCGTTGGGTGTAAGCAGGAGCATCCCATTATATTCGGTCGGAAAATAGCACTGACACCGAAGTAATTGACAGGGTCATCCTCACGTGGCTGCTCTTCTGCGTCTCGGCAATTGTCTCAATGACCGCCAAGGATGTCAATGGCGTCATCGCCGGACAAGCACTCGCAGGCGTTTCGGCCGGCATATCCGGAATCATGTATGCCGTTGCCAGTGAGGTTTTGCCGTCCGTCTACCGCGCTTACGCGCAGACCATCGTCAACGTGTGAGTTTGTTTGTTTGACCTCTTACTGCCGACCGAGTCTGACGATCTGAAACCTCGCCCGCCCCGTGCAGCGTCTCGTCGAGCGCCGCCGTCATCGCCCTGATCGGAATGGGCCGCGCCACCGCTGCCGACCCCGTGAACGGCTGGCGATGGGTTTTCCGGACGCTCCTCATCTTCGACGCGATCTGCTTAATCGGTTTCGGCTTGTTCTACCACCCGCCGCCGAGGACAGTCAGTCATGGGACCCTCTGGTTCAAGATCAAGAGCCTCGACTGGATCGGCTACTTCCTCCTCATCGCCGGTCTCGTCCCACTCCTGATGGGCTTCGCTTGGAGCTCCGACTCGAACATCGGATGGCACGACCCGCACTCATACGTGCCGGTCGCGATCGGGTTCGCCTTCTTGATTTTGTGCCTCCTTTACGGTGCGTTTTCCGCTGGACGTCGGACCGAGTTGGCTACTCTCCCACAAGGTCTGACATGCATCGCGTGGCGCCTGCAGAATGGAAGGGAACGACTCGCGGCTTCCTGGACCACCGCCTCTTCCAGAACGGCCGCAACTTCCCGCTCTCCATGTTCCTCATCGCCGTGGAAGGATCGCTGTTTTACCTCATTAACAACATCTACGTGCGTCCTCTCAAGGCCTTTTTTGCGCTCTTGAGGTCCCACTGACGCGGTCCCCTACCGCGCAGTCGTCCGAGATGAATGGACTGTGGGCTATGCCGGGAACGATGGACGCGAACGCGCGCTTGCTGCCGTTCTTCCTCGTGATCTTTGTTGTGGCGCCGATCATGTCCTACTGTACGCTACGTTGACCGGCAAGATACCGAGGTATACCTGTTGACGCTCGCTCCTCGCAGATGTCACTCGCACCAAGGACTTGAAAGGGCCGCTGACGGCCGGCTTCATCTGCTTCGCCGGTCAGTTCTCCTTTTCGCGATGGCGTCCTGCTTTCCCTGGACTGACCTGGCCCTCACTCTCCTTCAGTTGCCATTATCGGATTTGCTATGTCTGGCACCAACAAGAACATGGCGACCGCCTTGTGAGTTGCTGCGTGACGGTCCGTGCGTTTAGAACCAACGCTGATTCCGGGCATCTTTGTCGAACAGCAACGCCGTCGGCGGCATCGGATTCTCGGCTCCGCTCATCCTCCTCGTCACTCTGGTTCAGCTATCGACCCCGCCACTCTTTATCGGTATTGCCTCGGCGCTCACCATCTCGGTCCGTACCCTCGGCGGAGTTGTCGGCTACGCCATCGCCGCAGCCATCTACGCCTCAAAGACGAATGACCAGATTCCGGCCGCCATCAGTGAGCCTCTGACGATCTGCAGACTGGCGAATATGCTTGCTGATTGCTGTCTCTTTCCTTGCGCCCCTCGCAGTCAAGGCTACGGTCCCGCTCGGCTTCAACCCGCAGTACCTCGGACAGCTCATCGGCTTCCTCATGTCGGGCCAGGGACTCGAAGCCATCCCGGGCATCAACGGGCAGATTATCGGCGCCGCCTCGGCTGCGATGAAGGCGACGCAGGCACACGGCTACAAAATCACGTGGTTCGCATTCCTGCCCGGCGCCATTCTCGCCGCGATCGGCTGCGCGTGCTTCGAGAACCCCAAGGACCGCATGAACTGGATCGTCGATGCCCCGCTCAATACCGAGGAAGTCAAGGCGCAGGCGACTACAGCGGACGGCGACTCTGCGCACGACGACAAGGCTGCTGATTTGGCGTGAATGCGGTTGTAGCAGTGTTTTTCATGGTAGTCTGGTGTGTACGCAAATGTACGAATACTTCACTCTCTTACTAAGTCTCTAGCGTTCTGGCTATGAGCGCGCCCTGCACGCCGAGAGCAAAATTGCAAGAAGAGATGAACTGTCGAAGTTCGCTCTCTCGGATTTGGCTCATGAGTGCTGCACATGAGGGTTGTTCTGCCAACAAGCGGTGGAGCATCTACTTGGTCATCACCTGCGGAGTTCTTTCGAAAGCTCGACGCATGGCCCACTTCGCTCTCGACTGAAGAAAATTGCGGCCAAAGAAACGACAAGGCTGTTATCCATTTCAGCCGTCCGTGTCTGCACCTGCGAGCAGCCCTACCGTTGTCCCAGATCGAGCAATGCTGAGCACCTCTTCGAGGTGTTTCATGGCGAGAACCTCGCCTTCGACCAACGCAACCGCCTGCGCAGTTTGTACTGCGTGCTTGATCTCACGTCCATTTAGCTCGCAATTGGCTATCCGGTCGATGTCGAAGCTACCGACGACGTCTTCACTCGTAGCCCGCGTGAGGAACTGTGAGAAACACATGCGATGAGAGCGAGCTTTCGAGCGGGATGCGAGGCAGGTGGTGGTGGCCAACTTACCCGTGACCAGAGCGTACTCCTGGAGACCTTGTCGAGCTTGTCAAAGTGAAGGACTACGGCGAATCGACTCAGGAAAGCGTCGTCAAAGCTGCGAGGGCTCGATGAGTTGAAGCCTGTCCCTGTCGAGTCTTTTCCATGAACCGACGCCCGCACCTTTTAATGCTGTTGGTCGTCAGGAGCAAGACTCCGGAGAAGTATTCGAGCTCTTTGCGCGTCAAAGTGAATCGAGTCAGCTCAACCAGGCTCGCGGACCCGGAGTTTGCAGTAACTCACGTCTCAAAAATACGCCGACAAGCGCGTTTCGCTCCAAATGGCTAGCATCCCGCTTTTGAAGAAAGATATCGGCCTGCACGCGCGACAGGGCATCAGCGTTTGTCTACCGAACAGCGACAGAATGGTATACATACCTCATCGATAAGCAGCACTGCGTTCCACTCGGTTGCTAGCTGTGAGACGCGCGGGACACGCACAGAAATCTGATCAGAACTCGGGCGAGTCCATAATCTAGGCTGCGAGGCGGAACGCACCGCCAGGATATCTCGCAGTTGGTTTTCGAGCACTTGCGGAAGGATGCCGAGTTCTCCGGCGCTGACGACGTAGAGCGGTCTGCGCAGATGCTCCGCAATCGCTTCCGCCGTAAGAGTCTACAAAACGCCGGCGTGTTAGCACACGATCAGAGCACAGCAGTAGGCGCATCAACCGGCTCCACTCACCTTTCCAGTGCCTGGAGATCCGTGAAAACACATGACGAGACCGTTCCCTTTGCCGGCGACGACGTCAATCATGAGCTGATCTTTCAATCGGCCAGAGTGGACCGTGACGAGCGCCTTGACGATGCGGCGGTACGCGTCCGGAATGACCAGGTGCGAAAAGCTCTCGCTGGTCCACTGGATTGGCGCGAGTCGCGAGATGAGGAATTCGCCCCATCGCTATGCAGGGGAAACGCCAATAGTCAGGCGTAAGCGACCCTTCTTCTTTCGGAGTCGTCACTGGCGGCAACGCACCTTGGCTCGGAACGAAAAGCCATGTAGTGCGGGCGGCAAGAGATGTAGCTGATCGGCGGCGACGGGGCCCTGGCACGGTCGAGTACTGCGAGCCGAGCTGCTGGCCCACTCGGCATGGCGATCGACTTGACCCGAATCCTCTCTGCGTGTTTCGAGATTGATCGAGAGAGAGCAAGAGGCGGAGTCAGTCACTCTGTCGTGATCAATTGGGTCAAGACTCTGCAGGAATGAGCGTACGACCAGGAATCGAGAGCGGGATTCGTACGACGGTAACCTTTGACGTCAATCATGACCTGCCCATCGCCGAGCAAACGCGATCTGTGTCATGCGATTAGTCAACTGGAAGAATTCTCGCGGGACAAGAGTGGGTTCTGAAGACGCACACTCCGGAAAAGGCACGAGTGAAAAAGAACCCTTCGTACTGGGCATGAACTTGTCCCGCATACTGTCGAGGAAGCGCATGAGTCACCAAAGTAGAGCAAGTCGGATTCGTCGAGTTCGCGGCGACCTACTAGAGTATAAAGCTGCCCCCTCGCTGCTAGACTAGCTCTCCGCGCCTCGGACAGCGGAAACGCCGGCAGTTCGCTGACCGCGCGGAGGTTCTGTTCGAACGTGAATTTTGGTTTCAGAACCAAGTTTTGGCGCGAAGAAGAGCGTTTTTTTCGCGAGTGCGCGCGCGGGTTGACTCACGACAAAGTCGCGAATCTTGCGCGTGATGGGGACCTTGTGATAACAAGTTCCGGCCCACTGATAGAAGTGACAAGAGAGCGCGAGGGCCGGACCCATCGCTTCTTGCACGTACGCCCACGAGTCGAGTCGGATCGCGATCTGCAAAAAGTCGCAGCGCCACCACCAAGAAATACATGGTCAGAGGTTCGGGTTCGGAGGGTGAGAGTATCGTCGTTCTGGGAAAGTATGGTGTGCTGTGACTTGCCCTCTCGCCCGTAGTTTCGTGAACCGCTTCGAGATCTTCGCCGGCCCGGAAGAGCGACCACAGCAAGTGGAATGACATCATGCCGGGTGGGTACGTCGCGACCGTTTCGGCTCTGCCGCAAGTACACGGTATGTCAAGAGTCGGTTTGGCGCGTACGCTACGGTGGGGACTAGAGAGAGAGAAGGGGACTCACACGTAGGCGAACCGAGTTTGGGCATACGAGACGAGTTCGGCACATGCTGTTCGGGCCTGCTCACTCAGCTGGGCCGCATTCTCGAAAAGCTCGCCGGCGTGGGCGTAGATTGAGCGGAGATCAATCTGCAAAAACGCAAAAAGTAACGAGGGGCGTGTCAGCCTCGTCTTGTCGTTCTCTCTCGCCCTTTGGTTTGCCCACGGTTTCACATGCTCTGAAGCTCCCTCCTTGTACGACATGCAGCAGTCCGAGAGGCAGAAAATGCAATGTGAAAGAAAGAAAGAAGAAGAAGAAGGATGAAATCAAACGCACGGCCGGTTTCGGATCATAGAGCGTCCCCAGAGATGGGAACGTCCTGCGCAACGGTTCAAGGAGGAGCGACGATGAGTCGATCTCGATCCAGACGTAGCTGTCGTGTTGGCGGTATGGCTGTCCCGGGAACGAGCGGCGATACGCGCGGAACAAGAGCGGCGTCGGGTTGGTGGCGGTCGGCGTTACAGCAGCAGCAGGAGCAGGAGTTGGTCGTGGCGGTGGGGGGGCAGCGATCCAGCGCCCGCCCGAGCCAGGGATTTGATCCTCTTCTGTGTAGCGCACAGTCGACATAATGCGCAGCGAACGCTCGTCGGTGTCATCGTGTCTGAGAGGCAAGAGAGATGAGAGTTGACAGTCGAGTTCTCCACCGGACCGCCGGAAGCGGACCGCGGGCATTTTGGACCCACTCTACGCAGGCGTACCACCTACTTCTAGACACTGCGGCATGTACACGAAGAGACCACCAAGGAGCGAGCAAAGGAAGAAGAAGAATCACTCGAAGGAGTATAACACGTGGGGGAACAAGAAAGGGTCCGTGTATTCCAGAAGAGAGGGAGAACGACAGTCTACTCTCCCCGTGTGAGGTTCGATCCGGAGCCCTGGAGATCGGTGACCGTCAAGATGGTATCAGGGATTACACAAGGCCGGGCGCGCGTGGGGGGGAGGGTGTGGCCGCAGTAGGGAGAAAAGCAAGAGGGTTCCGAAGATTCGCGAGCGAGTTCTTGTTATTTACTTGCTCACTGCAAGAGGTGCTTGGCGATCAGGTCACGAGCTGTGGGAGAGAGAGAGAAAGAAGGGAACGTACTCATCATCTTTACGAATTCGTCATAGTTGATCTGGCCGTCGCCGTCCGTGTCTGCCTCGCGAATCATCTCATCGACTTCTGCGTCCGAGAGTTTCTCGCCTGCAGAAACCCGGGGGG
>JAKEZK010000105.1:0-14242 GCA_021654155.1 Rhodotorula sp. CC01
CGGATCATGCGGGCCATCCTGCGCGCTTCCTTTTCCTTCTCGGTTGCATACTTGCTGAGCGGAGGCAAGTGCCCGTACTCGCCCGCCGCGTCGTCCCTGCCCTCGTCGCCATCGTCGGCATCGTTGTTGCCGCTGCTGCGATTGAAAGACTGCTCGTGATCGTCGACTGCGGCGTGCATCGCCGTCCTGCTCCGCTTGCTCGCTCGAGTTGGACCCTGCGACGGGCTAGCCTCTCCCCCTTGGTCGTGCACGGCGTTCCGCTTGGATCCGGTGCCAGTCGAACGTTGCTCGGTCGTTTGGTGCGAGGTGGGGTTGGGTGAAGCGGCGGCCATGCTCTCGCGTAATGAAGGCAGACTGGTCCGGACTTGGGTGGGCCTGATGATGTGCTCGTCGAGAGCTATGCACAGGCTTTTAGAGAGGGCACAGGAGCCGAGTGTAGAGCGAGAACAAGAGCCCGAGAACAATCGCTCAAGAGTCGGCGCCTCGTCCGCATGCACTCAGCCTCGGCTCTCGCTGCGCAACGGTCGCCTCGGCCTTGCAGCTTCAGCAATCACAATCCCCGACAGGCTTTGCAGGATACGCTTCTATCTGACTGTTCCTATGCCGCTTCCTGTGCGAGCCCCCTGTGCAGCAACGCACCAGCTGGACTTCCGGACAATTCGCAATTGTACGTGATCGCCTATCGCGGACACCACGCGGGCTGGCGGCCGACGATAAACCTTGAACGGAGTGGTAATTTGCAAAAAATTGCACGGCTGATGAGAACCCGCCAGTGTATGGCGCCTAGAGCCTGCATCTATGGCTATGGTGTGTATACCTCGCGGATCCGCCTGTTGAAGGGCCAGGCTCCGTTCCGCCGGTTTCGGCCCAACGCTCGCGAGGCTGCGGCAGCTGGAGCGTCGGAGCGAACGTTCGCATCAGATCGAGAAGGAGCCCGAGTGTGGTCACGTCACAGCCAGCGGTAGCGACTGCGCACTCCCTTCCTTGCGTCACTGCTGTCACAATCGTCCGCGCATGTTGTGCCGTTTCGAAACTCCTCGCCGCGAAGCAACCAGAGGCGGCGGGAGCAAGAACTTGACCAGGACGCCGATAACTACTTGCATTTCCGGGTATTGAACAAACGTTTTCTACAGTTTCTCCACAGCGGACGTTTACTGAGTGCGCCAGGACAAAGGTTTAATCAGCAAGTGTGTTCTCGAATTGAAGGCGCAAGACCCGAAAGAAAGGAAGGAGAACCGGGCATGGACGCACGGTGATGACGGTCGGCTCCTTGCGGCCCGTGTGCTCGACCAACTTGCTCGCAGCAAGGGCGACCTCGATCAACGGCTTGAGGCCCTCCTGCGTGTCGCGGTCGTACTCGCTCTCGTCCTTCGAGTACTTTTCGACGTACAACCGGATCGTCGCGCCCTGGCTCCCCGTGCCCGACAGGCGGACGACGAACCGCGAACCGTCTTCGAACGTGGTGTAGAGACCTTGGTTCTTCGACACCGACTTGTCGATCGGGTCCGTGTAGGTAAAGTTGCCGCACTCTTTGACCTTGAATGAGGTCGACGATGAAGTGGCCGACAGGGTCGAGCCGACAAACGACGGCGAGGCGTACGCCGTCTCAAGCTCCTTCATCACCTCCTGAGCCTTGTCCGACTCGACCTCTTCGTAGTCGTACCTGTCGAAAGATGCGCGGCCGTGTCAGCAGGGGAAACGCCGAAGGGAGGAAATTGGAAGAGTGGACAGACCGCGAGAAGAAGGTCCGGCCGTATTTCTTGTAGTGGTCCTGGAGGACGCCATTGATGCCCTTGATGCCCTTCTTCTCGGCAGCCGCAAGGATGTTGAGCCAGGCTAGAATTGGTGGATTCTCGAAGTCAGTGTCGATGATTCCCACTGGGAGCCAGGAGAGCACAGGACGCGAAGACGTACCGACAACGGCCCAGAGACCGTCCTTCTCGCGAACGTGGTCAGAACCGGTACCGAACGATTCCTCGCCGCAGATCGAAAGGCGGCCGGCGTCCATCAGGTTGCCGAAGAACTTCCAGCCTTCACAATGCGAAAAGTTTACATGCGTCAGCGTTCAGTTGGCAGGTCAATTGAACTGAACGAGACGCGATCGACTCGTAAGACGCACCGGTCGGGACCTCGAAGCACTCGACACCCTTGGCTTTGGCAACCCGGTCGAGCGCCGTCGAGGTCGGCATACTGCGCGCGAGGCCCTTGACGCCGCCTTTCTTGAAGTACGGAATGCAGTCGGCCCAGTCGGCAATGATGGCGACCGAGTCGGACGGCGTGACGAAAGCGCCAGCGCCGTAAATCATGTTGCGGTCGCCGTCGCCGTCCGAAGCGGCGCCGAACGTGATCTTGCCCTTCTCGACCGCGTCGACGAGCTCGTGCGCATAGGTCAAGTTGGGGTCCGGGTGGCCGCCGTTAAAGTCGGGCGACGGGACGCAGTTCTGCACCGACGACTCGGGGAGGCCGAGCTCCTCGACAAAGATGCTCCGGGCGTACGGGCCCGTGACGCCGTGCATGCCGTCAAACAGCACCGAGACGTCGTCCGAGTGGACGTACGACTTGATGGCGTCAAAGTCAAAGATCTCCTTGAGGTAGGCGACGTAGGGCTTGACCGCGTCGATGACCTCGATCTCGATCGGGCCCAGCTTGCTCTCGCCGAGCTTCGAGAGGTCCACCTGGCGAAAGGGGGAGGAGATGGGTCAGTCCCAGAGATTCCGGTTGCGGCTAGAGCGATTGACCAACCTTGGGCAGCTCGACGAGCTTGTACTCCTTGATCGTCTTGGAGCTCTCAAAGATGGCCTCGGTGACCGCTTCCGGAGCGGGACCGCCGTTGTCCATGTTGTATTTGATACCAAAGTCGGCGTTGGGTCCACCCGGGTTGTGGCTCGCGGTCAGGAGGATGCCGCCGGTCGCCTTGCGGGCACGGATCTCGTGCGAGACGGCCGGAGTCGAAAAGATTCCGTCGCGACCAATGATGAGCTTCTTGACGCCGTTGCCGGCAGCAATCTGGACAATGATATTGATGACCTCGGGCGAGTAGTAGCGGCCGTCACCGCCGACGACAAGGGTGGTGCCGTCCGGACCGCCGGGGATGGCGGACAAGATCGATTGGATGAAGTTCTCGGTATAGTGCTCCTGCTTGAAGACGGGGACACTGCGTATGCAAATCTGATCAGTTTGACGGTACTCGAGTACGGCAGGGTACGCCTCAAGAACCCGCAGACACGCACCGTTTGCGGAGACCAGACGTGCCAGGACTGGCAGCAGCAGCAGCATAAGGGAGTTAGCGACAGTCAGCAGAAACGTCTCAGGGAGGGGGAATCAGCTCATGGCATGCTAGTCACGTCTGCCAAGCCCTCCTTCGTTCGCGTCCAGCACAGCGAGGGGCGGACAGAGCGAGACGGAGCGTATGACGAGGTGGGGAGAACCAGATCGAGGCGTGGACGTACCGCTGGTCCTGGTACGGCTTGGTAGCCACGCTCTTGACAGAGTAATCAGACATGCTCGCTATATGTGCTCGTACTCGCGACTCCTTCGAGTGCAAGAGTGTAAAGAGAGCGAGGCGAGGGGAACTTGGGGCAACGTCAACGCAACTTTGGGTGGGCGCAACGTTTGCATGATCGAAGAGGAAAATCTTTTCCGACAAGGCTTGTATTGCGAGGGTGCATTGAGTGTTGTACATCTAGCGAGATCCGAGTCTAATATGGCTCGCCGACTGTTTCGAGGTGATGCGCCGGACCGCTCCGGCTGCCGGAATCCTCGCGGTCTCCTCTCGCACCGTGTCGCCGCCGACTCGCGCTCCTTCCGGCACGCTGACTCGGACCGGACAACGAGGCGGAAGCGGAAGCGAGACCAAGATCGTTCCCTTCGCCGTCGTCGTCGCGCATGAGGTCCTCGTCCTGCTCAGCCGGCGTCGACTGGCCCGCGAGACCGCTATTGTTGTCGTCCATCATGCCGCTCGCAGACGTGCTCGTCGTGCCCGTGCTCGTCCGGCTCACGCTCCTCCGACCGCTCGAACTGCCCGCTTCGTCCCAGCGACGACGACGCTCACTCCGCCCGCGCTCTTTCCGTTCCTGCTCGGCGAGCTCGCTGCCGCCACCCGCACCATACTGGTGCGCGTAAGCTGACGACCGCGAAGTCGACCGAGTCGACAAGCGCGTGCGCGACCGAGAAGCCGACTTTGGCAGAGGCTGTGTGCTCCGGCCACGCTCCTCTCCGACCACGAGATTGCTCCGACCGATGACGGGCGATGAGCCCCCGTCGGCGGTGTGGTGGCCCGACGCGCCTGCAGATGGCGCAGGAGGCGGACCGTGGCTGTACGAGTGCGAAGACGAGCGAGTCGAAGGACGCCCACGGGAGAGGGTCCGGTCCGAGTTGGGCGAAGTCGGGGACGGCGACGGCCCGAGCGACAGGTTGCTACTTGCAGACCGGACCGGCGACCCTCGGCCTGATCCTGCTGCGGACGATTGTTGCTGGACATCCAGGAAGAGGCCGAGACTCTGTGCGGCAGTGCGAGTCCTCGAAGAGCGCCGCAGCACCGCCGGCACGGGGTCGACTTGCACGGCGACGGTAGCAGCGGAGGTCGTGGTCGTCGCGGTCGTCGGCGTCCGACCAGCGCGAGCATCACTGTCTCGCTGCCGAACGAGGCGGATCCATCGACCCTCGCACACTTGTCGGATCGTCCACCGGCGTTCGACGTCCTTCTCGAGACAGCCTTTGAGGATTTCGAGCACCATCTCGCGCTCGACGCGGTCGTCCTCGTTCCGCGCGCGGGTCGAGTCGAGTTCTTCGGGCACCTCCCACTCGCCCTTGACGAGTTGGACCCGGAGGCGGAGTTCCCATTCGTCCCAGATGGGCAACCGACCTGCCACGAGCGCATACAAGATGCACCCGAGCGCCCAGATGTCGCCCGAAGGATGCACGATGGGCACCGAGGAGCGCAACGCTTCCGGCGACGAGTACGGCAGAGACCCGACGGGGTGCAGGAGCGCCGACAGGGGCGAGACCGTTTGCGCTTGCATCATCGCCGCCGTTGGCGAGGGTCGATGGACCTGCTGCGCTGGCAGAGTCGACGCGTGCGCGGGAGGGCGAGGCAGGATGGCCGAATGGGACAAGCCTGACGATCCTCCTCCTCCTCCGGGACCGACCGAACTCGCGAGCGCATGCTGCTGACCGCCATCTGGACGATGGAGAGACCCGGCCCTGGCGAGCGCTGCGAGCGGTTGAACGCCCTGCACGCCCGACTGCTGCTGCTGCTGCTGGGGTGCTGCCGAATGCGGCAGGATCTCGGCGAGGCCAAAGTCGGCGAGTTTCCACACTCGTTTCCGACGGTGGCGTCCACCTCCTCCTCCTCCGGAGCCGGTACGAGCTGTTCTACTAGCCGCCACCGCCGCGTCACGGCTCTTGGACGTGTACCGCGTCTCGTGCTGCTGATCGTGATCGCGTCGCATGCGAGACCGACTCCGCCCGCGCGTCATCATGCCCTCATGCTCGGCCTCCTGCGCCGCCTGTGCGAGCTCTTCGTCCGTCGCGACGCTCCAACACCCGACGACATTCTCAAGTTTAAGGTCGCGGTGGACGACTCGGGCTTCTTCGTGCATCCACCTGAGTCCGTCGACGATCTGGAGAAAGATCTCGCCCGCGCGGCGAAGCGACAGGCCCTTTTTCTGTCCAGCAGCAGCTGACGGGGGCGGCGAGAGCGACCCCGCAAACGGGATAGAAGCTCGCGGACATGGCTTCGTCGTCGTCGTCGTCACCCGTCCGCTACGACCACGAGAAGCCGACCTGCCCGGTCCGCGAGAAGCGGGAGGCGACGCCGACCTCGAAGGCGAAACCGATCTCGATCTCGATCTCGAAGTCCTGCCCGACCTCGAACAAGACCTCGACGTCGAGCCCGAACCGCGGCTGGCGTTGCTCGGATCGTTCAAGTACTCGAGCAAAGTACCCCCTTCGGCGAGCGGCATGAAGATGTAGTCGAACTCGTCCGAGCGGTAAGTCCCGAGTAACGCGACGACGTAGGGATGCCCACCCTTGCCGGTAAATCCAGTCGGGCGGGGCATCGAGATCCCGGTATGGGGGACGGGGGCTAGGTTCGTCAGTTGACGCCAGAGGGCAATCTCGCGCTGTAGCAAGAGGTCGAGCAAGTCTTCCGGCTCGGCCGTGTCGAGGTCGATCGTTGTCGTCGGCGGCGGCGCTTCGTTCGACCCGTCTCGCCTCGGCGAGTTGCCACCTCCACCACCACCACCTTCGTCCGCCGTGGTGCTGCTACTCCCTCTCGAAGAAGCAGCGTGAATGGGCCTATCCGCCGGCCCGACCGTACTGGCCCTCGTGCGATGAAAGAACCCTCCGGGATCCCGCTCGGGGGCGCTAGTCCCCAGAAGCATCGGATTCGAGTCCTCGTCCTTTCCATCTGGGGTCGGAAGGGGACTCTGCTCGACGGCTGCGAGGCTGATACCGCGACTGAGCGTGCCGGGTCGGAGGCTGTTGTTGTTGTTGTTACTGTGGCGACCCCCATAGCCAAGGTTGGAGGGCCCGGCAGGAGGGTTGCGACGTGCGGGAGAGCCACCGCTACCACCACTGGCGGTCATTCTCGATTCCGAAGCCGAAGATGATGAAGAAGCAGACGTTGAGGCCGAGGAGGTGGTGGCGATGGAGGAGGAGGAGGAAGGAGCAAATTGCGAAGGGTGATGTCGGAGGAGTTTACCCGATGACCCGAACGGGGATTGCGATTGCGAGAGCGAGAAGGATCGCTGGACGTGCGTCGCCCCCGCGAGGAGCGAAGACGACGATGGTGCTCCTGGATGGTTTTGTCGCAAAGAAGCAGAACGGTGCATAGTCCCGTCGGTTGCTCCCCCTCCTCCTGCTCGGACAGGACCGCCGACGCCGCCGCTGCCACTAGTCCGGATCCCCATCGCTTCAGAAAAGGGAAGCGCATGACCTTGATGACGCGGAATGATCTTGACCGCGACTCTGATCACCTCTATTTCCTCCTCCTCCCCGCTGCTGCTCGTAGTAGTGACCGTAACGGCCGCATCCTCGTCGTCGTCTTCCTCCATCGCGATCGCCGTCGATTCGCCGCCGTGTGGTGAACGCTTGCTGCTGCGACTCTGCTGTTGACGTCGACGTCGACGTCCACTTCGGATCTTTCTCCTCGTCGCTTCGCGCACGAGACCCATCCCACCTCGCCCGAGTTCCTTCCCGAGCACATATTCGTACTCGTACTCGTACTCGTCGCCGTCCTCTCTCGGACCGGTAGCAGGAGGAGCAGGGACGACAATCTTGAAGCCGCTTTGGTCCCCTCGAGGAGGGAGGAAGACGCTCCCGAACGTGGGCATGTTGCCGGCGCACCTACCCAGTCCTTGCTGGGGCGGAGGTGGAGAAGGGGACCGGTTCCCGACTGAGGAAGGGGGCGAGAAGGCCGAGAGGAACGACGCGGCGGGGGAGGCGTGCGCCATTCCTGGAGTGGCGGCCGCTGCGAGCGAGGGCGATCTTTTGATCGACCCGGCGCGCGAGAGCGAAGCTCCGGCTCCGGCTGCCCCCGAGATGGGCATTGGTCTGGCGTTGGCGTTGGCATTCGACGAGGAGGCGGAAAAGCTCGAGTTTGAAGTGGCGCTGGCGGGACTGACAGGGTTCGAACTGTTTGTCGTCGTCGTCGTCGAAGTTGACGCACCAACATTCGAAGGCGGCGGCTGAGCGATTTGCGCGGCGGGCAAGACTTGCGACGGTGGTGGTTTTGCCGAGGTTGCTGAGGAGGAGGAGGCGGATGCGGCGGCGGCGGCGGCGGAAGAACCTGCCGAGCCTATTCGGAGCCGGGCAAAGGCGTCTCTTGCGCGGAGGGACGGATGGCGCTGTACTGCGGCGGCGGCGGTGGTATTCGCCGGGTCTGTCGGCTCCTGTGAATAGCCCGGGCGGCCGAGGTTGAGTCTCTTTCTTTCTCGGTTGTGAGTGACGGTGGGACTGCTGACCTCGCTAGCGGTTCTCATGCGGGCATCGCCGTCCAAGTCGTTGAGAGGATCTGGACTGGTGACCCTCATTCGGTCGTCCTCGTGCTTCTGCCGTGGCGGTTGCCTGACTTTGGGCGAGAGAAGCAAGTGGGGGGTTTGATCTCGCTCGTCGTCATTCGCGTCGCTGGGGCCGTGGTTGGGTGGGAGGTTGATGGGAGGCGAGTTTATACTCGACCAGATTGACCTGCAGATGCGTCCACGCACAGCAGCGAGTGAGTGAGGGAGTGAGTGAGTGAGCGGGGAAAGCGGAGCGAGCGAGCGAGTCGAGTCGAGTCGGTGAGCACACGCAGGGGTGGACGCGCAACGGGGAGAGGATGCAGCTTACATGAGTCTGAGCGCTGTCTGTACGTGCGCTCTGGTTCTCTCGCCGGGCAAGAGAGCAGCGAGAGGAGACGCTCATCCCGAAGTCGCGTCGAGTCGAAGCGCCGGCTCTTGGCACGTGCGCTTCGCAGTGCGTACAGTAGCGATGAAGTCGCTGCTCGAGACGGCGTACGCTCTGCAGCAGCACCTCGATCACGCTCTCCCGCCCAACCCGCACCCGCTCGCTCTCGAATCGACAAACCCGCTCGAGTCGATCGCACAGCTGCGCCAACACGTGCAGCACGCTATACTACAACTCCAGCAGGGATTGGCTCATTTCCCCACCGCCGCCAGTGACCGCTACTTGACCCAACTCAGGGACGCAGCCGCTTCAGAAGCTGCGCTCCTCGCACTCGGCCGACGCCGCCGCAAGAGGACTCGCAATGAACACAGTCGAGACCGCTATAGGGTTCCGACTCCGCGCACAGGCAAAGAGACTACGACCCTCCGAGGGCTCGAAGAGGTCGCCGCAGAGTTGAACCTCGTCACCTTTCGCGATCACGAAGACGACGACGAAGCCACTCCGGTCACGCTCAGTCTCGGAGGAAAACTCATGGTCGTCGACGTGACCGCCTCGTCCGCCCGGAGCAATCACATCCAACGCGTAAAAGTCGCCTACGTCGTCAACGGCCTCGACAAACAATCAAACCTCGCCGCCACCAAACTCGAACACCTCTTTGCCACCTCTGACGACGACGACGACGACGACGACGACGACGACGACGACGACGACGACGACGACGAAAGAGAGGAGGAGCGGGAGGAGCGAGAACAGACGAGGTGGAAGGGCATCAGGAGGATCTTGAGCGAGTTGAAGGACTTCGACGAAATGGCCGACAGGACGGGGAGGGACGCGTTCCAAGAGCTCGAACAACTCCATGCAAACCTCGAAACGGCGTTCTCCCGCAAGAAGCATGGCATTTCGGAACCGGAACCTGTCGGGTGAGCGCTACTGCCCGACGCGGGCTACTTTCGCTCACCTCTCGTGAACATTTTTTTTTGGTGCCAGCAGCTGATGCGGAGACCTGCAAAACAAACTCACACCTTTCACCTCACACAGCGCTTCCGCTGCCTCGATTCCCACCCAGATGGACCGACTCTTGTTGCAACCTCCAGATTCCCTCTACCCGATCGTGATCTACCACGCGACGCCGTTCGCTCAACTCGATACCCATTGGGCCCGTCTTGTCTCCTCCTCATCCCTGTCTCGCTTCGAAACTATGGAAGCGCTCCTCGCAGAAGATGGCGACCCTACTGCTGCTGGACAAGCGCAAGGAGGAGGAGACGGGGGAGGTAACATCTACGCCGTCCAACTCGAACTGGGACCCCTCCCTCCTTTACCGGAGTCGCAACAATCACCGCCACCAACGACGACAACGCCAACCGCGGCCGCAAAGGACCATGATAACGATGACCACAGCCCCGCCGGATCGTCTTCGTTGTTCCTTGCACGGTTGATCCCCAAGGAGGTGCCGATCCTTCCCGAGACGGGACGTGCGATACTGAGAGCGCTCGGGTTCGGATCTGATCCCGGTACAAACGGTGCGGGGGTGGGCGTCGATGTGGGTGCGGATGCGAATGCCAGTACCGGGGCCCGGAGTCTTAACGAGGACGAGGGCGAGGACGACTATGCGGCCAAGGAGGAGGAGGAGGCTGCTGGGGTAGGTGCAGGTGGCGAGAAGAGGACGGGGCGGAGAACGAGGACGAGGACGAGGACGACACTGGCGTGGATGCGGGCGGTGACGCGCGGCGGTCAGTCTGTGATGCAAAACGACGACGGGGAAGGCGTCACTTATGAGCAGGCGAGTTCATGGTTCTGGAGCCAAAAATGGGCCGGCCTGCCTGCCTGCCGAAATAACACACACAAAAGGGCTCGTTTCTTTGTCCGTCCCCACCCCCTCGCAGGCATTCGCTCCTTCTACCACGACTAGTCGACCTCTCCTGCTCCGGTACCAATTACCCACCAGCATCCCCTCCGCCTCCTCCTCGCCATCCTCATCAGCACACAACACCACCACTTCACTCTCTTCCTCGGATGGTGGGTACGGCTACGGCTACGGGTACGGGTGCTACGAAGCCTCCTACCTCGCCTTCAGATCTGTCCCGCACCTCATTGCGGCGCTCGATATCCTGGCTCGCCAAACTCGGTTGAACGAACTGCTGCGGAGTGTCGTCGATGGGAGGTATGGCAGTGTCGTCGTACCTGCGATTCCTTCTTCGCCCTCTGGGAACGCTGGGCACGCTCCCGATCACGATCACGATCACGGTCAAGGTGAAGCGTGCGTCAAGATGATGTCGCTCGACGAACTGTTTGCGCGTAAGTGTCTCGCTTTTTTCGTTGAGCTTCTTCGTCCAGGCGAAGGGAATCCCTCCCCCCGTCCAGCGAAAGGAATCCCCTACCCAAAGCAGAACCCTCGGCGCCAGACCGAGATCCCTCACAAAGCTGATGACCCCCTCCCCCCCCCGCCCTCCCATTGTTGGTGTGAATTGGCCGGCGCTGACTTTTGTTTACCTTATGTGTATCAGCCCCATCTACGGATACGCCACTGGTCGTTCCCATCTCGGTCAGCACCGGTCTCGGACCGGGTGCGAGCTCGTCATCGTCGTCGGCATCTCCTCCTCCTCGTCCGACATTTTCCCTGACTTTTCCGTTCCCGGCATTCGAAGCTGCTCCGACCGACCTCCTCGGTCTGCCGCTCTCGCTCGATTTCTCCCTTCCGGTGATGGCGGACCACACGCTTCCCTCCTCCTCCTCCTTCTCCCCCTCTTCAAAGTCCGCCGCCGAGAAGGAGCTCATCACCACAAAGTTTGTCGCGCCAGACCAGGTCGTCCGTTCCCTATTGGGAGGGGAAGAGGCGCGACGGAACTTGGAAGCGAGAGTGGGGAGGGTGGTGCGTGAGACGGGAGTGGTCGGGCTGGCGGTGGAGGAGGTGGTCAGGACGCTGCGGCGGGCAGTCACTAGATTGCTGGACCACCCCGAGTGAAGCGAAGCGAGGGGGAGGGTTTCGGTTCGACGGAAGGAGGGAAACACCATGATGGATGCCATGCTTAGAATTACTTTTGACTAGATAGATGCACGAGTTATCCCGCCTTTGAGAAGATTCGAAACAGAGCAAAGGAGATTGGGTTCTTGGAGTCAAAATATTTCCGGCGGGCTCTACAACAAAGCGGGAGAAAGACAGACAGGCGACGGGATACACAGGAAAAGATGAGTAGACGATATAGATGGGGGAGGCAGAGGAAACCGAGGATCGCGGACTGAGAGAAAGATCTGCCCGTGGAGGGGCGGGCTACCGTATTGAGCCGTGGGTCAACTGGTGGCGAGGACGGCAGCAAAAGTGGCGACGATGAGCGCGCCTGCATTTCGCGAGCAGGCAAACGATGAGTTACGCGACGCGATCTCGGACGCGGCCCCCTCCCAACATGCGGGTCCAACGGCAAGTCGCCGACTTGCCTATGCAAAAAGTGGAGAAGCCGTAAGTCTTTTGAGACGGTGGGAACATGCTCGGTTCGCTGACAAAGGCGGCTTGGACGTGGAAGAAACGGTAGGTGCCTGTACACAAACCAGACCTCATCTTTTGCATCAGCGGGAGAAATGTATGCATCGGGAGACGAAGACGGGTCTTGTCCGATGATGTGGTCAGTGGACGTGTGACGCACCGAGGGCGAGGAAGAGGAGAGCGAGAGCGAGAAAAGTCCCCCCGATCGGTTTCGCGAGGTAGCTGAATTGCGAAACGTTCTGAGACACGAGGGTGGCGAGTTGGGCTTGTTGAGAGGCAAAGACGGGCGCGAGGGCTGCTACCGGGAGATAGGACGAAGTCGCGAGCGAGTTGATCAGGAAGGAGGAGGAGGGTGGTGAACTGTCGGCGAGGGAAGAGGCCGAGGTTTGGGGTACGGTGGCTGTACCGGAAGGTAACCGGAAGAGTTGAGTGACGGCTGCGGGCAGGGAGGCCGTCCAGTTAGTGATCGATGAGAGCCGCCCGAACGGGAGCGGAGGTGCGCCCCCAAGTCGCGAGTTCCAGCCAGGAAGTGACAGCATACGGATCATGCTGCTCTCGAACGGGACGGACGGACAAACACAAAGAGGGAACTTACCGATCCCGATACTGGCGAGGGCGAGGCTCGTCCGCAACCACGCAAGAAAAGTGCGTTCGAGCGCGAGGTGGTCGCGCGCGACGGCGCCCTTGTTCTCGAGTTCCCACACCAATCCGCCCAGCTTTTTGCGCTTGACCGGTCCGTCGCGGAATGCGGTCCCGGTCCCGGTGGTAGTTGTAGCGGGGGGGTCGACGGGGTGAGAGGATCTCGTCGCCGCAGCGGAGGCCGAGACTCGCCGTAGGGGAGGGTCGAATACTGGATCGTCCTGGTCGCTGTCGTTGTCCAAGTCGTCGTCGTCGGTACGCCGAGACCGGACTTGCTGGGTCGTGGTCGTCGTTGGAGAAGATGCGACCGCAGAGTCAAGAGGAGCAGTCGATGGCTCTGGTCGTTGCGCAGTTGGCTGAACAGCGGCGGTCGATCCTGAATCACCTGTCGACTGCATAGCAGCGCGTTCCTCCGAGTCAAGTGCGTGCGAGCGGCGTGAGCGAGACGGGATGAGAGACCTCATCGCCCAAATCGCGGCACGTGCAGCGAATTCCGACGCCTCTGAGCGCTCTTGGCTCACCGCAGCCTTGCACTCGGCGAAACCGACGGGATGGCCCGGAGACCGCGGTGCCCGGTCTGCAGGAGCAAGCGATGGCACCGAGACGGCCTCTCGGGCGCCGTCGTGTGCGAGGAAGGCCACCTCCTCGCCGGGTACGTCCAGGAGACGACAGAGACCCAGGAAGGGCCCTCGCAGCACACCCAGACCACCCGCCGGATCCGAAAGAACCGCACGAGGAAGCAGAAACCGCCCACCAACGACCATTTCCACGGAGACCGCGAAAAGTGGTTGCTCTGGCAGGCGATGCAGCTCATCCTCCGCGAGCAACTCCGCGTCTTGATCGACCACTTGGCTTGGCCCGTGCAGCTCGAAGCCGTCACGCGCGACTTGTGGAGTCTCCTCGTCGCTTCTAATGGCGACAGGGGCGTCCCTCCCGCACCGAGGGACTACCACAACGACGACGAACCCGCCGCGAGTTACTCGGGTCCGAGAAAGGGAGACCGCTACAACCGCGCTGGCAGGAAACCCTACGGCACACGCGGCAGCAGTAGCAAGAAGGAAGAGGATCTTGAGGAGGAGGAGGAGGAGGAGGAGGAGGACGGAGGGGGAGGCGACGGCTCGGACCATGAAGGCCCCCTCTCGGCGTCGGATGGCGAACGCGCAGCAGTCACGGGCGACGGAGCACCTCAATCTTCCGACGAAGACTCGGACGCCGATTCGTACTTTTCCGAAGATCAAGACGCAGACGACGAAAGAGCGCCGCCCCCGACCAACAGCAGCAGCAAGCAACGGCGCAGTCGGAAACCTTCTCCCGTCGGCGGACTCGGCGTCCCTTCCTCGCCCGGACCTGGAGGAGCCGCCGAGGGACTCGACGGCGCAGATACGACTAAGGCGGGGTTGCGATCGTTCGCAGGCGGGAGCGGGCGCTCACGCTATCCGGCTCATAAGCGGAGGAGGGTCGCGCCACCGCCGGCGAGGAGCGACGATCCGCGGGACCACCCCCGGATCGAGTACACCCTGCTCGTCATCTACCTGGCTTGCGTCACACTCAAGTTACCCATAATGCTCGGGGACTTGTTTCGGTATGTTTGTCGTGTCGGACATCGTCAACAAAAGTCGTCGTTTCGACGAATCTGATCTGACCACACTTTGCTCCGGCCCTCTTGACGGCAGCCTCGCTGATACCTACCAGATCCTGTACCTTGATGCGGTCTTGCACTTGCCCGCCGAGATGCAGGCG
>JAKEZK010000106.1:0-14083 GCA_021654155.1 Rhodotorula sp. CC01
TCATGTTCTCTGACTGTATTTTCCCTTATGTGCGGGCCATATACAGTCATAGAATCAGTGGGGTCCTAACCTGGTTACTAGGCATATGCTCCGGTGGCTATAAAACCCGCGACGCGCACTCGTCTCGTTGCGTGCGAGAGCGCTCGTCAAATATATAGCGCGCAGCTCTCGATCTCGGTCTATAGATGAGTGATGCCATCGACTCTGCCTTTTACATCCAGTAGGCATACTACAGATATCTAGGACAACCGAGGGGGGCTGTCTCGGAAGAAGGGATCTCTGAATTGTCGTCGTCATCGTATGCATGCTTGATGTGGAAGTCGTCGGAGAGACTCACTCCGCCCGATGGCGCTTTGCCAAGCTCAATGACGGTGTTGTGGTCCAATTCCTCGTCACTCCGGCCCGCTGGATCGTCGCCATAGAAGAGACCGTCAAGCTCGGAAGACGCCGGTGTTCGGGTGTGGCGTCGCAGTCTCGATATCAGCGCTTGAAGGCCCCGAACATGTCGCTCGACGCCCTGTCAGGCCAAAGCAGCTGATACTCGTCGTAATCGAGCTCGTCCTCGTGGTCAGCCCAGGCTGGACCCGTACAAGTCAAAGCCGATCGAAGCGTGGCGGACGATGGAAATTTGCGAGTAAAGCACTGGAGGGGAGGGCGAGAGCGCGTCCCTCGCATCGCGACGCGTGCCGTCAGCTCTTCTCTCACGTCAGGGCGAGCGAACAGCAAGCTACGCACGTGCTTTGCCGAGACCTACCGCCGCGCTCGCTGCATCTGCCATGGCTGCGCTCGCCGAGCTGAACCGCGTCTTGCCGTTCAAGCGCACCACCGCCCTCGACCCTGCCAAACAGGCAGCCTTCGGCGCACCTCCGGTGGCTTCCGGTCCGGTCGACGACGACGAAGAGGACTGGGCTGCTATCGAAGCCGCCGCGCAACTCGAAGCGGCAGAAGAGATGCTTGACGGCGAAGACGTCGACATGAACGTCCTGCGGGAGATTGAAGAACAAGAAATGGCGGAACGACAGGACGCTATGCCCCTACTCGCATCTGTGTCATCCTCGACTGAAGCGGCGACAAGGGGACCGCTCGCAGGCGGGTCAAGCAGGCAGGGCGGGGGTGGACGCGCCAAGATGATTTTTGAGGAGGACAAAGATTTCGGCGCGTTCGGAGAGACAAGCCTCGGAGAGCCCGATGATTGTGAGCCATCCCTCGGCATGCGGCACGCGCTTCCGTAACGTGCATGTGAACGCCGAGGCGAGGCGGTAACTGATGCATTGTGCCCGCAGCACTGCCGAGACAGACTTCTGCTGTACGCGACGCTGTCGCAGATTCGCATTCTTACGACTACTCTTCGAGACACGGCAATGTCTCGAATGTGAACATGTCAGCACTACCGAGTGGATATATCGATGCGACGCCGGTGGAGGCCACGACCCTCGATGGACGCAAAGTCTCTTTCACCCGGCGAAAGAAGCTGCAAGCCTACTCCAGCACTGCAGAGTCAAAGGTACGCGGCGCAACATGGCTGCATTCATCTTCAAGTTGACTCCTAGACTGATAATGCTGGTGTCTGCAGAAGGAGGAAAGTCTCGCGCTGCAGCGATTGGCATCCAGCATGCTCGATCGGCCTTACAGCCAGCTCTTGCGCGAGATCGAACGCGAACAGACAGTGGCGAAGAAGCAGCGAGAGGCGGATGCGTGAGTGGAGACTGTCCCTATCGTGCCGACCTCGACGCGCCGACCGACCGATGCCGTCTCCCTGCAGAACCAACGGCGCTCTCGCCGAGAACAAACCCAACGCTAGGACCGCCGCTCTCGTCGAGACTAGCCTTTGGACCGACCGCTACCGCCCCAAGCGCTTCATCGACCTTCTCGGAGACGAGGTGCGTTTCGGACCGCCTAGCTCGTGCAAGCGCGTTCGTGGCTAAAAACCGAGTTTTACCGCAGCGCGTCCACCGCTCTGCCCTGCTCTGGCTTAAAGAATGGGACCTGTGCGTGTTCAAGGGCACGTCGAAAGCCAATGCTGCCGCCGAGATGAAACGAGACCGTCGCAACAAGCGCGCTCGCGACGGCGGGAACGGCGGATTTGGTGCCGGTGACCGCGACGCAGCAAGGCCGAATGGCATCGAGGACGCTGTACGTGGAGCTCCCCCTACCTTCTCCGTACCTGCTGACCAAAGGCCCGGTTTTACAGGCTCCTGATCCGTGGGGTCGACCGCAAGAGAAAGTGAGCAGCTCGATTACGCTTCCGACGCGTTCTGAGGCTGACGAGGATCGGCATTTCCCAGGTTCTGCTCCTCTCTGGTCCTCCGGGTCTCGGCAAGACCACGCTTGCGCACGTACTCGCCCGGCAGGCCGGGTACCAGGTGCTCGAGATCAACGCCTCCGATGATCGGACAGGCCGGATCGTCGAAGAAAGGATTCGGAACGCGCTCGACAGCCAAGCGTTGACGACGGGAGCAGCTTCAAGCGGCAAGGCAAAGGTCAAAGCTCATGAAGAGGGCAGGAACAGGCCGACCTGTGTCATCGTCGACGAGATTGACGGCGCAGCTGGAGGAGGCGAATCGGTTCGTCCTGCCGCGTTCGCTTCCTGTTGTGTGTGGCTCAATGTTGCTTGTCCCGCAGAGTTTCGTCAAGACGCTCGTCAAGCTCGTCTCGGAGGGAAGCGCGCTCAGGAAACCCAGCAGTAAGTTGCCCTCACAGTTTCAGTTTCAAATGACGAGTGGCTGAACTGCGTCTTGACTTCTTTTCTTGCGCTCTGGCAGGGAAGGGCAAAGGCAAGCAAGCCCGGCCCCTACTTCGACCAATCATCTGCATCTGCAACGACCTGTGAGCCTTTTACCTTGATCGGTCTCGCCGTTGAGACCATCGGGGACTGAATGAGCCTGAAAGAGGAAGAAGCTGATGATGCGCTTCTACCAGCTACGCACCGGTGCTGCGTCCGCTCCGACCGCTCGCCAAAATTGTTCGCTTCACGCCGCCGACGAGCGCGATGCTGGTCAAGCGCTTGCGGACGATCTGCGAGTCGGAGGAATTGACGACGGAAAACAAGCACCTGTCGCTCCTGGTGGAAGTGGCCGGAGGCGACTTGCGGAGCTGCCTCAATACGCTACAGGTACGCTCACAGGTCACTGAAAGCGACCTTCGCCTGCTGACTGGAGGTGACGTCCCCCTTCGCCACAGTTCATCAAGCGCAATGGTTCGACCGTTGACGCCGAGGCGATCCGGTCGAGCGCACTCGGTCAGAAAGACACGGGAACCTCGTCGTCGCAAGTTCTCAACCGCATCTTCAAGAAGCCGCCCCGCAAACGCGGAGCTCCCGGCGTGAGCGGCGTCGGAGTCGACGAACGGTACGTCGCTCGGATTGTCCGAGACGTCCAGACGAGCGGCGAATACGAAAAGATCTCTCAGGGTAAGCTTGCAACGCTTCGCAGGCAGAGGGCTCTGGGACTGATCTCCTCTTCCGTGTAGGCTGCTTCGAGAACTACCTCACGGCGTCGGGAACGAATGCCGAAGCACTGCCTCGCATCGTCGACGCGCTCGACTGGATTTGGCTCTACGACCAACTCGACCACCGCTTGCGCAGCGAGCGCGAGTACGAGTTGCTGGCATACGTCCCGTTTGCCTTTGTCGCTTGGTACCCGCTCTTCAGCAGCCAAGTCCCGAATCCGGTCGAGCTGCCAAAGACCGACTACGAGGCAAGTCATTTCGCCCGCGTGGGTTGAGGCCACCTGTCGTGCTGACCATCTGCCTGCTCTCCTACAGATGTACCTACAACGACAGGCGCACCAAGAGGTTGCCGATGCGTTCGCCGGAAGCATCTCGCAGAACCTGAAGGCTCTTTTTACCGGCACGAACGTCGTCACAGAACTGCTGCCGCTCCTCAATCGTGTGGTCGCTCCCAATCTGAAACCTGTGAGTTGGGCTCGTTCGACGGGTTTCGCCGGTCGAGAACGAAAAGGACCCTGGTTGACGAGAAGCGCGGCGGAAACAGGTCAACAGCCAAATCGTCAAAACCGATGAGAAAGCCCGGTTGACCCGCCTCGTCAACACCATGATCACGACGAATCTGACATTCGCGCTCGACAAGAGTGAGGACGGACAGCTCTCGTACAAACTGGATCCGTACGTGTGCTTTCTTTTTCTTTTGCACCTTTCGTGACCCCTGCAGCGTCTTTCTGTGCCCTCTGACATCTGCGCGCTACAGTCCCATCGACGTGTTTGTTCACTTTGATGGCAAGCGGGCGAGCGATATCGCGCCTGGCCGCTTTGCCGTTCGGCAGATGATCAACCGCGAGGTGCGCTTTCCCGCTTTTCCTTCGCTGCACGAGTCCTGTTCTAACCCGGACGGCGTCGACAGATTGAGTTCGAGGTTCAGCGACGGGGAGAAGTAGCCGCGGGAGGGACCCGATCCGCAAGCGACATTCTGGCAGCCTACAAGACGTGAGTCATTGCTGCGTTTGAATCTGTGCATGTTGCTGTCCGCTCAACATCACTGCCTCCTTGTTTTCTGCTGCAGCATCAAGCCAGTCAGCGCACCTGCAGATGCGAAACAGGCCGTCGACTTTTTCGGACGAGCTGTGGTCGCCTCCGCAGCCCGCGACGGAGAAACAGTCTCTGCCGGTCCGTGCCCACTTTTCCGGTCTAGTTCACACGGCCCATACCTAACCCCTTTCCTTGCAGGCACCGGTGACCTGGCCCCGCCAGCCTTGAAGCGTGTCCGGCAGGCGGCCTATCGGTATCACGAAGGCTTCTCGAACGCGGTTCGCGTCACGAAACGCGTTGCAGACTTTTTGTAGATGCTGCTCCCTTTGCAAGACTTACCAATACAGACTCTGCTGAAGACCTTGACGCGGACCACGGAATAGTCTCACTGGGGTTGCCATTGAGTTGTGAGACTGTGGTTGCCATTGAGTCACTGAGGTTGCCATTGAATTGTGAATTCTCGTCCCCAACAAATGAGATCATTGGCAGAAACCACGTGTACCCCTTTGGGACTGAGGCAGTAGGGATGAAAGGGTGGGTAGATACACAGAGTGGGATGGATTGCCAACACAGAATTATGCTGAGAGGAGCGGGAGAAGGTAGCGGATACGGAGCAAAGGCTGGACATTTCGGGCACAACCAGGTATGGCCACCATCACTGAGTCTGCAGTTCATCCGAGGGCTCAGTTCAATCATTGTCACTTGCTCAATGGAGAGTGGCTCACCTGCGAAAGCGGTTGCCGCTTGGGCACCGATTTGTGCCCTTCGCGACGCCACTTCGCTGGACGTGGGCCATTCTGTGGTACTTCCATTGTTGTCATTTGACTTAGAGGGGAAAACTTGAAGTCAGAATATGCCAGCAATCCCGTAGGTGATTTCACTCACGGGCCAAGTCGAGCAAGCAGAGAGCGCCACAGCGCCCGCTCTGCGTCGGAGAGCTCAGGCTTTTGCTCGGCCAGGTCGTTCGTACAAGATCCAGCGCCGGTGTTGTTTAGGTCCAGAACGGGTTCAATCCACTCGGCGCCCGACGCGGTACCCATGAGATTCAAAGGTTGCCTGGCTTTGTTCTGAGGGGGGCCGGATGAAAGCCAAGCTGTAATCAACCCGGCCCGAGGAGAAAAGAGCGCCTCATCGAAGTGAACCTCTCCATCTTTCTCGCGCCTTGCAACATTGACAATCTCGCGCAGAAAATTGACAAGGCGCGCTTCCTGCTGGATGTCGGCCACGCACTTTTGCATCTTGTCGCCACTCATGGCGCACGCCGACGAAGCGTTGCTGTCAATCACAAGGCACCATGCAACCTTGATTGTAGTTTGCAACAGCGCGGTTGCCATGGGTAGGAGCAGGTGATCGAAGTTGGAGTTGAACAGATGTTTGGCAAGATGTGCCTGTCCGCGCTTGCTGCCGAGGCTGGTGATTTCAGAGAGATTGATCCACCGGACATAGAGCGGGTAGGCGTTGACAAAGTCAAGAGGTGCGTCCTGGTTGGTGATATACAGTCGGAAACATACCTTGACGCCCACAAAGGTTTTTGCGTGGCGAGGAGGCTGGCGTAGGCGGTCGATACGATTGAGGATTTCGGCGGCCTGGTACACCGGAACGACGTCAACCAGCTTTGTTGACCAAACAAATAGAGGGCGTTTGCCTGTATAAGCATTATTCGTGAGCCACAAGCCTGTCAGCCTTTCTAGAAAGATCATCATGCGTCAACGCAGGCTAAAGCTCACTGTTTGCACTCGCCCTCAAAGCCACCTCCAGCACAGCCTCCGCAGCCGTAATTCCTTGCCTCCTGACCTCCTGCCGTCCGGCACTCAAAGAGAGCTCGACCTCGGTGAACTCTGCGACCGCCGACAAGGACGACGAGGGAGGCGAGCATTTGTGCGAGATTGTAGCCTGCATAGCATTTTGATGGCTTAGCACCTGTAAATTGCGCAAGGCATGCACTACAGGCAAGCAAGGCTTACCACCGTCTCCCCGTTGGCACCCTGCGGGAATGGTCCGGCTGCCGCCACCGAAAGTCCAGCAAACCACTCCCCGGTGTTGGCATTTGTCGACCCGATCACCCTCAGCTCGAGGTCCAACGCAGTGGTGAGTTCTGGCCCGAAAAGAGCGCTTTCAAAATGCCTGTCGGTGCCACCGAGCCTGTCCACTATGTCGAGGAGATCATGCCAGGTTTCTGCTGAACTGGATGAGCGCGCTTTCGACCTCAACGCTTCCTGCTTCCGCCGCCACGCAAACAAGATCGACGCTGCTGCTGCTGCTGGCATGGTGCCAGAGAGGGGCTACAGCGTCCAAATTGCTGTCAAGGTGTCGGAGACTCTGTCTGCTCTCCGGGTGTCGCGCTCCGACAAGCAGCGGCGCAAAGCCCAAGAGGCGATCAATATCCGCGGCGTCCTTGAGAACGCTGGAGAGGTCTTCTCTCGAGAAGTCTGAGAGTTCCGACTGGGCAAGCAAGAGTGAATTCAGCTCGCACTGTGTTGCGAATCAAAATCACGAGCCAAAGGAATAAGGAATGTACTCACAATGATAAACCTCTCTTCTTCTTCGACAAATGTCGCATCCTCCGAGTCGGGTTCTTCCTCCGCCATGTAGAAGACTCCGAGCGCTGGTGCTACAAGTTGCAATAGTCCACGGCCGGTGTCTGGTCGAAGCAGGTTGAGGAAGGAGACGCATCGATGGAGAGTTTCGGCTGGGCCAGGGTGGGCAACGAAGATCAGGGTTTGCGTTTCGGGCACGGTGAGCTGTATACCCATGAGTCATGTGTAAGAAAGATTGTCATTTGCTAAGATCCGCAAGAAAGCACTCACATAGTTGTTCAGGAAGCATGCTGACCATGTCCTCGAGCTAGTAGCTATGCTGGTCCGGTTGTTCTCGGTGGCGACGGTGAGTCAGATCTTGGCGAGCAAGGTAGCGAGAGACTGGTAGGAGCCTTTTTCTTTCTTGGTTGCGGCGGAGCCGGAACGTGCCAATTCAAACAGCACCAGTGGCTCGAGGAGGGAGATGTGTTGCTTGAGTTTCCACGGCGCGTAAGAAGACGTCTGTTGACAGGGTGTCAGTCTGCACAAGACTACCACTCATGACTGTAGTGCCACCTCCCTCACATCGGTCCTGGCCCACGGCCTCTTCTCAGCGACCCCTTCGAGCTCTTCCGGGCCCCGGCGGCACCATTCTACTCCTCAACAGCTGGTTGGCGAGGGTCGAGGGCTTGTAGACCTGGCAAGCTTGACTCAGCACATCTGATTTGAGGGGGTCATCCTCGGTTGCACCCTGAGGTCGTGCTGGCCAAGGTATTGCATGGTCAGTGACAGGGGGGGCCGCAAATTGGGTTGCGGTCACAACAAGTACACACCAGCTGCTGTGCCCTTGCGCAGCCACAGTCAGCAAGAAGCATGTCCCGTCAAGAGCAATTCATTGTGCTGTCCTTGTCAGATTCTGAAGGGCCCAATTTGTCCGGCGACGAAGGCCAGGCAGCGGTCGGGGCCAGCAGCTTGCACGCTGCCAAGGGCAAGCAACGGGCAGGCTCGTCGTTGGCAGAGCGCTTGAGTAAACGGGGAAGTTGGGAAGACGGCACCGCGCCCGCCATTGAGGGCGATCACGAACACGGCCAGGTCGGCAGCGGCGCCTGGTCCCTCAAACCGCTCGCGTGGGCGCGCAGTCAAGAAGCAGGCCGACTCGGACAACTGCAACAGCAGCGAGTCGGAGTTGGGCGAGCCTGCAAAGTGGTCGAAGGCGAAGAGGCAAAAGCGCGGCATCAAGCGGTTCAATGGCAGCTGGGCAAGCACATCCGCGTCCAAGGCGTTAATTGACAAAATCACTGACCCTGTCCTCACGCCAAAAACAAGCCCGGACTTTCCATGGAGGTGGCTCTTGTCGTTGAAACTGAGGTACTCGGAAAGGTCAATGTGAGCACAAGCACCCTCTCGTGGCATCTGGCATTGATTTCGGAATGAGTTTAACCCTTTCGCTGGCAGGGTCCGATGCGACCGCATAGGAGAGCTCTTCAAGGAACACCACCCGGACGAGTACAAGCAGTTCATCAGCAAGGGACACGACATTGTCCGAGACGAGCTCGTTGCCTGGACGCTGCTCACAGCGATCGGACAGAGGTCCGACGCGATCAAGCAGGAGGCCGAGTCCCTCTTTGGCGCGTCCTGGGATGACTTTTACGTCCACTCCCAAGGCCAAGCCAAGGCCAACGACCCGTCCTATTGTGGCTCCGCGCTATACGCGATTCGCGCCTCCTCGCCTTTCTTTCCACCTGCCACAACGGACTGGCCAGCTGGAGCGGATCCACAGGACCAGAGCAAGCCGGCCAGACTCTTTTTTGTCGAGACGACGCGATTCGCGTTTGCTGGCGGTACAAACTTTGGAAAGGGGGAGGCAGCGCGGAGCGTTTCGAGGTGAGTTGATCTCTTCATCTGCCTCAAGTCTGCACTGCGAGGTATACTGACATCCAGCCTATAGCTGGGGGACCAGCTCGTCAACTCGCTGCTGGACGACGCGGACCTTGCCGCCATTGACCTGACCCGCGTGCTCGTCAAATGCGAGTGCAGAGCGCAGCTCTGTCCGGTGCGTCGTCTGCTCTTTGCGTGGGACTGATGTCATCCGCTCGAGACCAAAAGCGACTCACACATCCATGATCCTGGCACACAGGTCGAGGCGTTCAACACTGTCAACTGCCCGCAACTCATCAGCAACATGAAGAAGTCGAACAAGCCCGCCCTGTTCAAAAGGTTCGATCTCGCGTCCGGCGCCGTATTTGTCAACGCGCTCACCGAGCGGCTCCAGAAGGGCCAGCCGTCACTCGTCATGATGCTCAGTCCAAATTTGTCACCGTGGAGCATGACAGCCTGGGGCAACTTCATCGCCCATGTCGTCGAAGCAGCAAAGAAAGGTTCGTCGATTGAGATCGACTGCGGGACCTCGTACATTGGGTTCGGCATGAGCCCGTGAGCCTGTTGTTCATCCTGATATTGCATTTCGAACTGTGCCTGACATTCATGATCCACAGCTTGAGCCGAGGGGAAAACATGATCGGACTCAACATGGGCTCGGTAGACGACATCTGTTGGGTCTCGTTCGAGGACGCCATAACGTTCTCAGAGCTGAGGAAGCAGTTCCGGTGTGTTGCCCTTTGCTAGCGGTGTGCTTCAATCCCTGCTGGCTTGCGAGATCTTGTGCAGGGAGCTGCCGCCCGCCAAAGATCCGGAGTACGTCGCCGCCTTGGTCAACATCCTGATACATGCGGCTGACCCTGTCTTGCCCTGTGCAGCCGCCCGCAACTTGTCAATTATTGGCGTGTTTTGTGCGACTCGCCGCCGGCGACTTCGGCTCCATCGTCCCAACCGACAATGCAATATTCAGACCAACCTCCGCTGCCCCATGACCACTTCATTGTATATTCCACCATTGGGTACATTCCGGCGGGCGCAGGCCTGTGCTGCGGTGCATCTGACTCGCCTCATGTCCCGAACTCAAGCTCCTGCTGAATGAGACCTTGTCCCTTCAGATACCACATGGTCAATATCTGCTTTCGGTACGCGGAGCTGCAGGTGCGGGCGTGCATCTCGCGTCTTTGGCGTCATTCCAGACACCTCCCTCTTGACTCCTCCTCCTTGCTGATGTGCGTTCTCTCGCCGTGCAGGATTTGCCATGATATAGAGCTGATACCCTCTGTCTAGCTGAGACTCTATCCGCGATGTCCGACATCCCAAACCTGACCGCCCTCTTTTTGCTCCCGCAAGACGGGCAAATGGCCGACTCGTTCGGCCGCCGCGCGTGCGCCCCTCCCTGCACGCGTGAGTTCCGGTTGCCTCGTCTCGCTCTCGCCTACCGTCGCTAACCCTGCACCTTGCCTCGCGCAGGCACGGGGCAATACTGTTTGGGTTCGACTCGACGGCTACCGAGCCGGTCTCGGTCGTCATCCTCCCCAAGACGAGCGTGCAGCCAATCCCCTTGGCTGGCCGGCGTGCGCCCCTCCCTGTACCCGTGAGTTTCCCCCGTCTCGCTCTTTCCGAGTTCCGGTTTCTCCTCTTGCTCTTGCCTGCCGTCGCTGACCCTGCACCTTGCCTCCCGCAGGCACGGGGTGATACTGTTCGGGTTCGTCAGCGACCTCGTCAGCTTCTGCATCTGTGTCAACGCCGACATCGACTGACGTCAACCAAGTTGTTCTCATGAGTGTCGCCGTCTACAACTGACAGTTCTCGCAGCATGAGCAGAGGGTCGACTGGCTTGCCTTCTCGATCGGCCCTCCCCCTCTCGCCTCGCCCACTTGTCTCGTCGCTTCGTGCCTCACCAATTTGCCTCGTCGCCTTAGCACTAACTTGGCCGTCTTGCCTTGACGCCATCTCGCTTCGCCGCCGTCTCACCCCATCACCTCTTTGCCGTTCTGCCACACCTCAGAACCTCTTTGCCGTTCCTCCACTTCGACCTCGCCCTCCCCCTCCCGCCACTTCGCCCTTCTGCCCTATTGCCCTATTGCCCCATTGCCTTGCCGCCTTGTTGCCTTGTTGCTTTGTCACCTTGTCGCCTTGTCGCCTTGTCACCCTTTTGCGCCTCCATGCCTTAACGCCTTGCCTGATTGCCTGACCGCCTACTCGCCTCACCGTCTGCTTGCTTGACCGCCCACTCGCCTGAGCGCCTGCTCGCCTACTCGCCGCCCCGCCTCGTCAGCCTCTCGCACTCTTGGCCTCTCGCCCCTTCCGCCTTTTGCCCCCTCCGCCTTTCGGCCTCTCTGCGAGTCCGCCTTTCCGCCTTTCAGTCTTTCTTGCTGCACCGCGCCGCACCCAAGGACGCCATCTTTTCCCGTATGTGCGGATGAGCGTCGTCATGGTTTGGAGCTGTGCATGATCGTGTTGGGAGGTGCACTGCCCTTTCATTCTCTCCTCGCCCACCAATTGCAAGAGCTGACCCAAGACTGCTCTGTGCTCTTCAGGTGCAACGAGGTTCATGGGACGGAGGAGATGACACGCAGAGAGCCGCCAACCCGTGAGAGACCAGCAAGCGAGACAGACCCGCAAGCAACACTGCTCGTCACTTGCCTGGTCAGGCTTTTTCTGCTCTTTCTCTCCTCTTGCTCTTTCTTTTTCTGCGCGCCGGCGCGCCCGTTTTCCTTTTCTCTGCTCTTTGACTTGTGTCAGTTCTCGTTCTTGCTTTCGCAACCCCAAACCCCTCCATATCTCTGTCCTACTCCCCTGTCGCTCCTCATATGGACTCCGGTCAACGTCTGGTAGCCATTACAATTGAGATCGGATACTATACTAACCGGATTCCCTAAATTCCATCAAAGGGGGAATCCCTGCCAATTTGTTTTTCCCGACTGCGTTTTAAATGGCTCTATGGGCTCTCTGCATGGTCTTACGTTGTAGATCTGATCTGTCTGATCATTTTGAGCCATTCAGCTTGGCCGTCAGTCCATTGTAGCGGCTGCTGCAGCTGTTCAAAGTGGCACAGTCCCCGGGGTGCAAGGACAAGGAGGGGCGTAGCTCAACACAATACCATGCTCAGACAATCCCTGAGCTACTGTAACTCATGTATTGTGTTTCCGGTCTCGGTCTCAGCATGGCTTTCCTGCATAGAGAGCGAAGAAACCCGCTACCTCCTCACACTTACTCAGCGCAAACCGGCTTTGCTTGCCCCTCTCATGAGTTCTCGGTTGTTCAGCGTCTCTCCAGAGATGTGTGTCGATAGACTCGCTTGCACAGACAAGATAGAAAGCAAACTCCAGGTCCTTGTTCCGCTGCGGCAACAGTGCTCTCCTCGTTGCTCTCAATGTGGGCAAACGTTGCTTCATATTCCGATTGCCAGCGGCGCCTTGTCCATAATTCCAATCTTTGTAGTAGAAGGGCCAGGCGAGGGGAGCGGCGGCAGGGGTGCTCAGCCGAAAGAACGTGTCGCGAAGAAATAGGGAAATCATCGCGAGCTCCGAGGTCGCGTCGATCGACTTGAGCTCCGGGAACGGCAGCGAGAAGTTGGCGCGGGGAGTGACCTTGACCTGCTGGTGAGTCTGATCCCTGGCCGGACCGTGCTGAACCTTGTAGTCAAGCAAGTGGTCCTTGGCAATGGCACGGCGGTTGTTGGCGATGAGGTTGAGCTTCGTGCGGATGTCGGTCATGAGGATTGCGAGGTCCGGGAGCTTGTCCATGCCACTGTTGAGGTCGGCCCAGACGGACTTGATCTTCGCAATGTCAAAGACGCGCAGGTGCATGAGACCGAGGATGTTGAAGGCCATCTGCTTGGCGGAGAAGGTGCGGCAACCGTGAGCCTGGATGCCTTTGTCGAAGGTATTGATCGCCAACATGAGCCCGGTGCCGCGAGTCCATCCAATGATGGCACCGGCGATGCAGATGTACTCGTCCCACGACTCGGCGCTCCACCTATCGAAGAGTGTCTTGCGCGAGATCCCAAACTCGGAATAGAGGCTGACATTTCCAAAGAGACCGTAGTTTGGCGAGAGCAGGATGCCAACCTCGGGCGGGCAGGTGGTGAGCTTGAGCGCCGCTTTCTTCAACTTGACGGCGCCGAGGAGGCGGAGGACGTTGGTCAACATGGTGAACGAGCTCCGAGCGGTCGTCGATACCGTCGATCTCGCCGCCGTTCTTGGGAAGAGCAGCAAATGGCAGGATGTAGTCGAGGTCCATGCCAAACCCTTCTCCTTGTAGTGGATGTAGTCGACGAGGGCCTTGACGTCCTCCTTCGAGCCCTGATTGAAGGGGACGACGGCGAGCGACGCGCCCTTGCCCTGGCACTGAGCTCCCTTGGTCTTTGTTTGGCCGTGTAAGTTAGTCTGAGTTATAGACTCACTGTGTCTTGCGGTTGTTGCGCTGTTGTTCTGCTGAACGCTAACCCCGACTTGTGACAATAGCAGAAGGGCTACACTTGGGCTACAAGGATCTGCTTGATATGATCAATGAGTTGAATGTACTGCAGATCATGTCTCCAAAATTCCGCAGACTGGATTAGCCAAGGCTTTCAAGGTAGGATCTGGGCAGGAAGCTACAGATATGGAGAACAGAGGGGAAAGGGGCGGAGAGGAACGGGAGCTGAGAAGGTCAACAGCAAGAGTTTGTCTGAGGGCAGAAACCCGCAGATCCACCGTCTGGACTGCTTCTCCTCACGTCTTGCAGTCATCCACATCTTCGTCCGAGGCCTGGTGCGCTCCCCAGGCTGTTGCTGCAGGAAAAGAAGGCGACGACGCGACCGGAGAGCTACGCTCCACGCGGTCTGAGACTGGTCAAGCGAGCTAGAACCATGCCAAACAATGCCTTGGCATAGTGTACTGAGTTACATAGTACAGGGAGAGGCGGAGGTCTCGAACAAAGAGGCAGGCAGCAGCAGCTGGAAATAGAGATCAGTGACGGGAGCCGTTGTGCATGAAGGCAGCGTGTTCCTGTCGAGGAGTGACAGCTTTAAAAGTCTGTATCCTGGAGGAGGGTGCCCAGATTAGCGAGGTTGCTGTGCCAATATAGGGCTCCCGAGCGGGTACCAATAGGCATGATTTGCAGCCGCCCAACGTCTCGGTCTTGGAAGAGAGGCGCGAACGTGTAGACGCCCAAACAACGATTAAATCCGGGTGCTGCAAGCCGAATGGAAACTCGTCCGC
>JAKEZK010000107.1:2735-13849 GCA_021654155.1 Rhodotorula sp. CC01
GCAATCTCGAGTTTGCGCGCTTTGGAGAGGGCGAACATGGCAGCGAGCGTGTCGTGAGGGAGGGTGGAGACTGTAACGCGCGAGAGGTCGAGAGAGAGTGAGACGAGGGCGGCTCAGGCTGCCACGATTGGGGCCTGAACAGTTCTAACCGTTCGGTGTGTGCGTATACCAAGCCAGTAAGCGTGCTCAGCGAGTCGTAGCGGGCCCAAGGTTGTGGCCGGAGCGAGAGGGAGAGGGTCGCTCCACAACCGCTCACGACTTCCGCTTACGGCGACAGCGACTAGGCTGTCTACCCCCGCCTGCCACTAGGCTTTCTTTCTCTCTTGATCGTTTGATGCTCAATTGCGCCGATGCCGTTACTCGGCTCCTTTGCGCCTACGCCGTACGAGCCCGCTGCGATGTCCGAGCCGATGGGATGGTCCGCCACTCTGCCACCGCACGTCGGAGCCTTTGCGCCTCACGCCGGTCCTGCACCTGCACTACTTCCGCCGACAGACGCTACCGGTTCCGGCCAGTCAGACGACCGACGGCAAAGCGAGCAGCTTGACGTCGACAACAAGAGCACCGGGTCGAGCCCGCCCTTCGACCTCTTCGCCCTCCTGCGCTCGCCATCGCCCGGCGCACATCCCTTCTCAGCCGCGCTCAATCAGCCTATTCTCGATAACCTCGCCTTGCCCGGATCAACCGAAGCATCGTCTTCGCTCGATCTTCAGATGGTCGCGACGAAGGCGGTTGATGCGGACCGGCCTCGCTCTTGCTGCCTTCAGCGATGCGGTTGCGCAAGCGCAAGTCACGCCTCAGTCTGATCAGCCTCTTCCTGTCGCCGTCAATCAGGCAGCGAGCTTCCTCGCGTCTGCCGATTTTGCGTTCACGCAGTCGTACCTGCTGTCACACTGTGCGTCCGCTCGTCTCCTCGTCCGGTTCAATCGCTGACAGCTCCTCGTGCAGACACCACTTCGCTCGCTCGTCTCGTCTCCCTCGCGTCTGCGCCCTCGTCCGACTCTTCCTCGTCTCGTCCTTCCTCATCGTCCGACCGATCGCAGTCACGCTCCTGCACAAGCCGCGAGCGAGAGCGCACGGCTGCGACAGCGAAATCCGCTCGCGCATCCGCCAATCTCTACCTCTCGCTCGTCCCCCTCGCGCATCGCCATACCTTCCTCCTGCATGCCATCCTCTCGTGGAGCGCCGCCAACCTCGCAGCGGCATCGGCGGCCAGGCAGCAAGGTGCCGAAGCACCTGTCCCGGGACAGCTGCCCGCCGGCGGGGGGAATAGTGTGGTGGCGTCGCTGTCGGACCAGCTTGGCCACCTGGCCGACCAAGGACTCGTAGCTGCGCTTCCGGCTCTCGAGGCGTATGTAGCCGCCCGAGCAGCGCGGGTGTCGGATCATTCGATGAGCGACGAGACAAGGCGGCAGAAGGATCTCGAGGAGGTACCGCAGAACTGGGAGGCGATGCTTGCGGCACAGTTGATGCTTACGCATACGGCGATCTGTCAGGGCGCGGTGGACTTGTGGCGGACGCGCATGCGCGAGGTGCGTTCGCTCGTTTCGTGCTACGCTGGACGGACCGCAGACTGACCCGCTTCTAAGCAGGCCGCGCAAATCATCAACGTTGTCGGCGGCGTCCGCCAGTGCCGCTCGCCTCTCGCTCGCCAGCTCGTCAAGAATCTTCTCTACCACGACGTCCTCTCGTCGCCCTCGCGCAACGACAGCTTGCTCGTCGACTACAGCGCTCTGCGCACGCGAGAACCGGCACGAGATGGAGGGACCGCCAAGACGAGTCCCGCGAGTGCGACGCCGGGCGAGGGAGACAGCGAGCAGGACAGGCTGGACGAGGAAGACGAGGAAGACGTGCTGGACACGCTCATGGGTGCTGCCGAGGGTGCGTCCGTCTTTCTCTTCGGGCAATGAGACTACCGCTGACTCTCCGCTTTCTTCAGCCGTCTTCCTCCTCATCTCCCGCACACGAGTCTCGCCAAGGAGAAGCGTCAGGCGCTCAAGACTAGCGGCGGAACGATCGCCGAAGACGATCTCTCGACGTACATGCGCAAGGTCGAGGAGATCAAGTACGAGCTCGAGCGGGAGAAGGACAGGATGAATGCCTTCTTGGTCGGTTCGTCAATTCCTCCCGCTCGCAACGAGCTTGTTGCTGATCGTTCCTTGTGCGCAGACCGTCCGGACCTCGAGCCTCACCGCTATTTCCACGAGGTGCGTACTTCACGCTTGCTCACGCGATGCCCCAACTGACCCACAGCTCCCGCAGGTCTTCCGCCTCGCCCCCCTCCTGTACCTCGAGATGCTGCTCGAGCTTCCACCGGCCTCGTACCCAATCTTGCTGCTCGTCCGCAAGATGTTGAGTCTGGTGCGTCGCCTTTCCATGTCGACGAAGATGCAAAGTGACGATGATACGCTAACGATGATACGCTTCCTCAGACGGAGCCCATCGTCAGCGAGTCGCTACCCGGCTTGTGCAGCATGCACTGGCCGCTCTTCCTCGTCTGTCGCTCATCTCGTCCCCATACATGCTCGAAGCTGACCTCCTCACTCCCAGATGCACCCCAACTCGACGCCGCTCGTCTCGCCGCACTCATCCTTGACCGACCGCGCGCGCTCAACGCGCCTCTTCGACCGTCACATGGATGAGTTCACTTTCATGAATACGAAGCGGTCGCGTGCGCTCATTGACGAGGCGTAGAGGAGGAGCGAGGACGGGAGGAAGTTTGTGGATCCGGATTCGATATCGGAGGAGTGGGGCTGGCACCTCAATTGGGCGTTGGAGCAGTTCTCGTTATCTTTATCGGTTCGTTATGCGGTGTTGTCAATGCGAGCGTTGTTGCAAGTCGTACACCGAGAATGACGAGAGACACTCAGACTGGAAAGCGCGAAACCGCTCCTACTTCGCTGCCTCACCCGTTCCACCAAGCCATCTTCGGACAATTCCGAGGCCGACTGCTCCGCCCATCTTTGTGTACGCGTCGAGCAAGAGGCGCGAGAGGAGGAGGTCCATCTCGTCGAGTTTGGCGGGAGCGAGGAGCGGGTCTGCTGGTGCGGCGAGAGAGCGGAGTCGTGGGATGCACTGCAAGTCGCAACCCTTCTGGCATCAGTCACGACTCCTTGGGGATGAAACAGGCGAAAGAAAGGGCGCAAACTGACCAGCTTCGCGCCCATCGCAGTTCGTCTAGCGGCGCCCTTCAGCGGTACCTCATCGCCCTCTTCCGTGCTCATCTCAGCCACCCGCAGATACTCCTTCCACACCATATGTACCTCACCCGCCGTATATATCGTCTCGGCGAACTTGAGGGCAACCCAGGGATCGTGCGGTGCGAGGATGACTGCGTGGCTGAGGGCTGTGAGGGCTTGAGGGTAGAGCGCGAGGGAGGTGTAGTGCGTTGAGAGAGTGAGCCAGCCGGAGAGGTCGGCGTAGTGGGTGTCGAGGTATTGCGTGAGGAGGGAAATGCCTTTTTGGCGCGAGAGAGAGGCGGTGAGGTAGGATTGTTGTGCTGGTGAAGGTAGGGTGCCCTTGCCGCTGGGAAGTTCGAATAGAGGGGAGGACAGATGGAGAGCGATAAGGCGTTTGGGGGAGTTCTGCGAAAGTCAAGCGAGTCAGTCGTATCCGGCGAGGAGTTGGGAGGTAAAAGCGACGCACGACGTCTGTCTCGTCATGGTTCAGGCATTGCTCGTACAGCTCCCGTGCACCAGCCAGATTGCCTTTGCATTCGAGCAGCAGTCCGCGCAGGTAGGCGACACGATGTGGTGTCGACGAGAAGTGCGTGAGGCGGTAGGAGAGAATCTGCGCGCGTGTCGTCGTCCGTGAGCATTGCTCTGACTGCAACCGTTTTACGAGCGCCACAGAACATACGCACCTCTGCCAGCTCGAGTCGTCCACATTTCACCGCGGCGAGGACGACCTGCTCCATAGAGTCCCACACTGCAAAGCGAGCTGGATCAGCCGACATTTTTGACAGCCCCGGAAGAAACACCCACTCTCGTCCTTCCCGCCCTTGATGCGCCCCGTCACTCGAGCACTCGTCCCATGTCCAGCACCCGTTCCGCACGGCGGTCCTGCTTCACCCTCGTCTCGCGGAGCTCGTCGAAGATGGCCGCATTCGAGAGCTTGTCGGCGTCTTTCAGAGCACTCCTAGCCATGTCAAGAAGCGGTGTAGCGGCGTCAAGACGAGGATCAAGCGGCGCAACACTGATGAAGTGGGGTGGTCTTCAAACACACAATCTCGCTCGCTTGGATCTGTGACGACTCGTTGAATCGCGGTCTCAGTAGCTGCTGACCGTATCTGAAGAAGCGCCGGCTCATCCAATTGCTGCCGCCGCCGTCCGACCTCCTCGTCTTCCTCACCACTTGCCGTCGTCTCACGAACACCCGGCAACGAAGTAGACGGCCTGAGAGCTTGCAGACTGTTGAACGAGGTGCGTAAGCTACTGGCCATCCCGAAAAACCGAATGAGCTGACCCGCCTGTCCGAAGATGTCTCGACAACCGTCCTATTCCTCGGAACCTCTGCCCGAATGCGCCAGACGCCGTCAAACTCGTCCTTCACGGGTAGCGGAGGCAGCGGTGGAACCGGCGCAGGCGACGCGGGAGGAGCCGGAGCTCTTGCAGCGGTCTTCCGCACACTCGTCTTCGGCGGAAATGTCCCGATACAGGTGGTTCTGGCGGAAGACGAGCTACCAGCGCAGGCAGATCGAAGCATAGAAGTGCACTACGTGCGTCTCTCTTCCTCGTAGCGAAAGAGCTCATCGCTGACCCGCATTCTGTAGGTTCAAGCCCCTCGAACCGCCTACCTCCCCCTCCTTCTCCCGCAAATACGAAAGTACTTCGTCAACCTCGTTCTCGACGATAACACGGCAGCGAGTCTGCGAGATCAGGATCTCTGCTTTAAGGCCGACGGCGTTCCGCTCAAATGGTGCGCCGCACGCTCTCTCCTTTGGCCGAGCTAGACTGACGTCTCCTTACTGTGACCCCAGGCATTGGCCTGTCGGGCTTTTGTACGACTATCACTATCTCGCCAACCAGCCCTCTCTCTACCCACCTCGATCGTCGACCTCGACCGCCGACTCAGCTCTCCCCTCTTCCCTGCCTCCGTCTTCGCCCCTTTATCCTCCTCTCCAGCTCAACTCTCCTTCGACCAGCCCGAGTCTTGCAACGCAACTCTCCGCGCACCTTCCGCATCCTCACACACCGCCCGCCCTCGAACACCCTCCTCAGCACGCTCGATACCTATCTCGTCCTGCCGCCTGCCGATCCGACACAGCCATGGAAGATCACTCTGCACCTCCGAGATCCGCCAAGCGATGTGCTAGTCGTCAGTAACAAGATTGAGGATGCGCGAGTCGGGTTTATGGCGATGGTCAAGGTACGCACGCCGTCTTTTAAGCTTTGCTTTCGGGTTTGCGTACGCTCATTCCGATGACGCACGCAGGAAGCGGACTACGTCCGGTCGGGCAACACGAAGCGGGTCATGAACTTGCGGAAAGAGCAGCAGGACGGGTTGTGGGAAGGCGTCGTGCAGAGTGAGCGCCCTTCCATCGCTTTGAGCGGTCGAAGTGGCGCGCAAGTCAAAAGCCGTGCTGACGAGTCGAGTGCAGATGGCTTTGACAAGTACTGGTCGGTCGGCTCGCGACTCGTCCCTCTTCCCTCTCTCGGTCCCAACTTCGCCTCGCCCGCAACAACTCGCTCGCCTACACCTTTAAGTGGCAACGAGCGGGCACCGGACTCGAACGGCGTGAGGAGCATGCCGGTCAAGGTGTACTTGCCGGAGGGCGCGCAGCCGTTGCCATTGTTGTAAAGTTCTGGCGTAAGAAACGATGTGACGGCGGACCCATCCGATTTCGCCACTAGGAGTTTATAGTTAGCCTGAGGAAATCAAGCTGGTGTGGTTGGGCAAGTTGCGTTAACTAGACAAGTGACTTTGATGCAGTTAAGTGCATTGTCCTAGCCGTTCACCGTCTTCACGTTAAGGCAGTGGTTCGTGAGGAGAGAGAACAGACGCATGCATACCAGAAAGTCGCCCTGTGCGGCGACAACACTCGCTCGGGTCGATAGAGAGGGAACAGCGTCGATGAACTGGTTCTCCGGTCAGCCAGAGCGATCTACAGTAGCTAGAGAAGACAACACACCTGGTTCTCCAGTCAGCGAGAGCGACGGAGAACCAAAAGAGAGAACAATGGAACGTTCAATCCAACTCCTCCGCTCGCACTGCTTGGCTCATCTTTGTCGTGCGGCGTCCGCCTTACACCCCTCCCCCTCCTACCAGCGAAGAGCCTCTTCGCTCAGACCTCCCCTCCCTCCCTCCGCTTCATCCACACGTCCAGCGCCTCGATGTCCTCCACATTCTCCGCTCATTCCCACGTGTTCTCCGACTCAGGGTAACCGCTCTACTTCACCAGCTACCTCTTCGACCTTCCCGTCCCCTTCTCGTCGACAATCGCCTCGACGACACATTCCTCCTCGCCTTCCACGTCCATCGGCTCCGGTCGCGGCGGCGCGCGGGCGAGGAAATCGTCGACATCGTTGCCGTGGTAAACCTGGATTTTCGATGTGTGAAAGACAGGGTGTCTGCGATCGGCGAAGGGGAGGTTGAGACGGTATGTCGACGCGTCGGGAAAGCATTCGACGACCTCGTACGGCCCGTCCCATCTCGCAAAGGTCTTGGCTGCGCGAGCGTTGTGGCTGTGCATCTTGTAACGCGAGCGTCGATCCGATGAGTCGACCGTCACCATGTCGCCAACGCTCATCTCCGCGCTTCTTGTTCGCCTGGACCACCTGCCGAACCTTGGCGGCAGAGAGCATAGCGAGGGTCCTTGAGCCGCTGCTCGCGAGTCCCGAGGCTCCACTCGACGTCGGCAATGCCGACTTGACGCCTGATGGCGAGGACGAGGGCTGGAAACCGAGGACGACTTCGAAGGGCGAGAGGCCTGTCGAGTCGTCCTTGGTGCAGTCGATGGCGTACTCGACCGTCGAGTGGCGCGACGTCCAGTCCTTCTGCTGCCGCGAGACGTATCGCCGCTAGACTTGGATCACCGTCTTGTTCGTCCGCTCGGTGCGTCTGTCGGTCTCGGGGTGGAACGGGGTCGACAGCTGAGGTTGATGCCCATGCGTCCGTGGATTGACCGCCAGAACTAGCTGACGAACAGCTTGTCGCGATCCGAGACGAGGCGCTGAGGCGCGCCGAAGAAACAAATCCACTCGTCAAAGACGACGTTCGCGACGTCCTTTGCACCATACTTTGAGCGGCAGGCAATGAGCCTCTTGTAGCCGGAGAGACGGTCGGTAATGGTGAGCAGCATGGCCCTGCCGTTCGAAGTTGGAAGCGGACCGACGAAGTCGAGAGCGACATCGGTGAATAGGCGTGGCGGAACCGGCAGCGGGTGTAGCTTACCCGCACGACGAGTCGTCCGCGACTTGTGCCGCTGGCAGCCGCCTCAGTAGCAGACGTAGCGAACGACATCCTTGGTCATCCTAGGCCAGTAGAACGACTGCGAGAGCCCATGAAGTGTCTTCCGCGCACCGAAATGGCCAAGAGCGTCGTGTGCATCGTGCAACAACGCCTCTCGCCGCTCCGAGACCTTCGGCACAATCAGCCGATCCTCCTCGAAGTAGAGAAGGCCATCCTTCTTGCTGATACCCGGCGACGACGCCAAATCCTGCTCGAGCTGGACGCAGAAGGCGTCCTCCTTGTAACCTTCGGCGGCGCGCTCGACGCATGACGAGTGGAGCGAGACCGTCGAGAGCCCACAAACCGCAACGACCGGTTGGTCCGAGAAGGAGAAACGGCTAAGCGAGTCGGCGACGGCGTTCTGTTTGTCCGGGATGTAGGCGAGGTCGTAGTCGTAGTCCGCGAGCGTCTCCGTCCAGCGAGCCTGACGCTCTGAGAGCGTGAGCTGCGACTTGAAGTGCTTGAGCGTGTCGTGATCCGTGAGGACGCGGAACTTGATTCCGAGCAAGTCGAGACGCCACGCCTTCATCGCCGCGACAACCGCCAGGAGCTCCCTGCTCATGCGTCGGGTAGTTGCGCTCGGCCGGAATGTACTGACGCGAGTCGAACCCGCAGGGATGCACCGTCCTCCAGTCCTTTCCCTGCAGCAACACCGCTCCGATTCCCACCTTCAAGGCATCCGTCATGAGCCAGATCGATTCGTCTGACTCCTGGTCAACCGGACAAAGGACGGGGAGCGAGGTCACGATTCGCTTGATCGTCTCGAAAGCCTTTTCCTCCCGCTCGCCCCAGCTTCCGCAGACGTCGACGAACCCTTTCCACATCAGCGGCGTGAGGACCGCCGTGTGGTGGGCTGGCGACGGACTGAACTTCCGAGGTATTGGACGAGTCCTAGGAAGCCGGGTACTTCCGGGACTGTTCGCGGGACGCGACCAGTTGCGGACCTTCCCGATCTTCGACGGATCCGCCTCGATGCCCTCGTGCGGGAGGATGTGCCCGAGGAACTCCGCCTGGAGCGTGGAGAGTTCGGTCTTCTTGCGAGAGCAGTAGAGACCCGCCTTCCGCGTCGCCTCGAGGACGAGACGGACGTTTCGTTCGTGCTCCTCAAGCAAAGACGGATAGATGATCACGTCGTCCACAAACACCTGACAGCAGACACGGATGAGATGCCGCAGGGCCTCGTTAACGCGAGCCTGATGCGTCGCCGGCCGTTGCAGAGGCCCTGCGGCATGACCGTCCACTGAAGAGACCCCAAGGCGTCCTGATTGCCGTCTTCTGCATGTTTCCGGATGCATCGGCGTCTGGAAGAACGCATTCCTAAGGTCGATCTTGCCCCAGTCACGAGCAGGAGCGGCATCGGCGAGGACGACATCGGGAACGGGTAGCGGCGTCCGATCCTTGACTGTGTTCGAGTTCAGCGCGCAGTAGTCGTTCACCCATCGAGGTTTGGCGTTCGAGATCCTTCTTCGGAATGACGAAGGCGGCAGAGGCGAAAGGCGAGGTCGAGGGGCGAAGTCAACCAGCTGCGATGTGCTCGTCCAGCATCTTCTTCCACCGTTCGCGCCATATGCGAGGGACGTTGGATCCGCGCTGATTGTGCGTCCTGGCCGTGTCGACAAGCTTGATGCGACGACGCGTCATTGTCCGCTCGAGGTAGTTTTTGGTGAGCGCCGGGAGGCCGAAGACAGCCGCAAAATCCGCCATGACCCGCGTGTTCCGTTCCGCCATCTCCCTCTCCTCGTCTGTCGGCGCCTGGACCCTTGCAATGAGCGTCTCCATGGCCGTCCCTATCATCTCGTCTCGATCCTCGTCGTCGACGTCCTCCAACGCTTCGATGTGCGTACGCGGCCCTCCGACGTCGGCGTAAAGGTCAATGGGTTCGGGAGAGTCGGAGCCCGACCGCAGTATCCTGATGTTGGCGACGATGCAGACACGCAAGGGAGGGTCGCCAGTTATGCGTGGGCTGGAGGCCTCTTTTGTCTGTCTGCACCGTCGACCCACATTCAGCCCTCTGCAGTTGTTTCGTCTCGAGGCCAGTCCAGGAGAACATCCCGCCGTGAACATACGACGAGGGAGGGAGAGTCCCCAGTTACGTCCCCAATGTGTGCTGGTGTAGTCCGTCGCTCCATGGAAAGGCCAAGAACAGGTTGGGAAAAGGCGAGGCGGACAGCATCCAAACAAGCGAGCGTACCGGGGATAAGGGCGACTTGTGGACAGCGGTACGAGGCGCGCTGTTTGTACGACACCATGGCCGTTGAAAGAGCGATAGATGTGCGTGCACCGGCTGAGTCGAAAGGACAGACTGTCTTCCACTGCGATTGTTATAGGCTGCATCAGCACCGTTAGCCCAAAGTTCATCCTGTTGCCGCGTCTGTGCGCTCCGGGGTAGACCAGCAGACCATTTTCCGGAACTGCTGTCAACCATGAGATCGCCGATTGGGCGGGCCTAAACATGTGGGCGCAGCTTAGCGTCTTTACGCTATGATAGCAACATAGGTGTAGTCTGCACCCTGAAATCCGCAGGTGCGTTACGCGGTGAGCATCCGGAGGGAGGAGAGCATCTCTCTCGGGCTCGAAGTCGTAGGGCGTGACGGGGTGGTGGACCCGCCCAAGGAGTCCGACCCCAATATTGGGGTTGTCAACCTCTCGGTAGAATGAAGCTGTTCACAGACAGACGGCGTGAGGGCGTGTGGGGCCCCGCCGCCTGTCTGCCCACACGCCGTCGCGCCGTCACGCCATTGACTCTGAACCACCGCTCTCGAGCGTTCGTCTTTGCAACGACTCGTACCCTGCGATCAAGGGGGCTCGCGGCGCTTGTCGCATGACCACCCCTCTGTCTGTGTGGCCAGACGACACAGCCATCGCTGCTACCCAATCGTTCGGGCCTTTCGGACCTGCCTGGGGTGGACTCCGCGTGCCAACGATCCTCCCGCTGTTCCCATCGCTCGTCGCGACAGATGCCGCGGTGGCCGACTGGGACACAGCGACGGAAGAGGATTGCGAAGGACAGACAGACCCTCTGGCGAACGTCGGTGAGCAACATCGCTTCCGCTTCTCTCCGCTCTAGCTCATCTACCAAGCGTGCTCCCGTCTCGACAGGCAAGACGTGCTTGGAAGCAGCGAAACGGACGATCATCCATACTCGATTCGGTCACGAGGCAGGCGAAGGGGAATCCTCAGTCCTCAGCATCGACCCTCCCGCCAGTCTCCCGACTCCAACCCATGTCCTACACCTTACCTTCTCCAACAGCGAGAAGACTATCTTCGCCCCAATCCATCGGGACATCTGGGCTGTCAAAACTCGCCTCTTCGCTCGAACCGAATCTACCAATCCAGGTTGTGGCACCACACTCTTCGCTCGAACCGAATCTATCAATCCACCTTGTGGCACCACACTCTTCGCTCGAACCGAATCGACCAATCCGCCTTGCGGCACCACCCTCTTGCGCCGAAACCACATCTCGCTTCCAATAATCCGCTTCACAGTACCATACCAAACACTCTGGCCCATACTTTACGACTACATCTACACGAGCTCGACAGTCGCTGTCTTGGCTGACCTCCTCAAGCACCAAGTCCCGCCCTCTCCTTTCTCGGCCGAACCGCCAGAAGTCCAGCAGTACCAAATGAGCGCTCTTGTTGCGAAACTTGAGCGAATCCGGAGA
>JAKEZK010000108.1:0-13828 GCA_021654155.1 Rhodotorula sp. CC01
TCCACGCGTCCCCACGCCTCCCCTCCATCATCATATCAACCACCCGATGTCAACCGTCGTGAGGCGTAAGCCTTACAAGGCGAGGCTGGCTTTGCACGATGGGCTAGGCTAAGCTTCGATGCCGTTGACGAGCATGCAATCCGTGACCGAGACCAACCAAGTGTCGCCTCTCGCCGTCTTGGATCTGAACAACAAGATGTTTGCTTGCAACGCTTGGACGGTGACGCCGGGCGCGAGAAAGTTGGCCACCTCGACTGGATCAGCAAGCTTTGCGAGGCCACAGCGCACCTTGATCCTCAAATGACAGGCTCCAAAGATGCCAGTCGCCATCTGGCTGTAAAAGACTCTGAGTGCATCAGCTCGCATCAAAGTTGAGCAAGAGAGAGGGAGAGACAGCCTTACTGAGCGCTAGCAAACGCGGCTAGCTCTTGGACGGTAAAGACGAGCGGCGCAGGCGGCTCACCCGAGAAGGAATGCGCTTGGTCCCTGCGGACCAAGAGGACCAAAAGGAAGCGCAGCAAGCGCACCACCAGCGAGACGTTGTCCTGCCCGGCAGGTGGGCATGGCAGAAGCCTGAAGCCCGGTCCTCGGAACGAGGCAGCAAAGAAGCTCTTTTTCCACCAGCTCGTCGGGAACATCGCCTCGGGGTATTTGATCTCCAGCTTGTGCTCATCGTTGATAGTCGTAGATCCGTCGCTGAGTAGTAGAGTATCATCGGAAAGTCGACCATCAAGTTGTTGAACGGCTGATCCTGGTGCTCGAACTTGACCTGGATGGAGGTGAGTACACTCTGTACAAATGCGGCACACTTGCGGGCAAGGTTGCAGGCGCCCCTCTTTGTTTTCTCGGCGAGAGCAAGCACCCCGAGAGCAAGTACCGAAGCGACGTGAACCGGCAGCTCCACAACAGTTTTGATGGTCGAGATGAGCAATGCGCAAGCAGTGACGAGGGTGGCATGTACGAAGCGAGCAAGCCCCACCGCACTCGAGTACAGAACAACGAAGGTGGCGAAGGTGAGGGTGACCGTGATCAAAGTGGCCTGCAAAAGACCCGCTGGAAACGTGAGTTTTGGCCTGCCCGCGCACGTGCGGGCAAGTCAGCATGGACAGAGCAGCAACGGAAGGGGGGATCCACACTACTCACGCCAGTTAGGGCTTCGCTATGCCGGTAGAGGAGACCGAGGAACTTGGTTACGGCGGCCCAGAGTTCAAATATCTCGTGATTCCATTCGCCAACATGCGCTCCAACTGGGTTGTCCATGAGTACAGGGCGGGCAGTAGCTGGTGACAGGTCTCTCCTTGTTGCTAGCATAGTGATGAGAGCGTGCGTGAAGGATCGGGGGAGGGGGGCAAGTCAGGAATACAAATGGTCAATTCAAATTGATTATCACAAGCTTGTTTATTGATATCAGATTACTTGCAAGGGAGAGATGGCCCATTTTGCTACGGGACCTCGTAGCAAGGGAGATCTACAGTCCGGAAGAGTTGGGTAATAGATACGACAAGATAAGAAAAAAAGGTGAAAAACGAAGTTGAGTGTGGCAGAGATCAGGAACAAGCAGGGTGGGAGGGGTTCAGAGGTTGCGCAGATTGTCAAGGAGGGGTACATCCGCAAGCGGCAGGGGCGAGAAGAGGTAGGTGCGGGTGTTCTTGCGGGTGCGAGGACCCGCCGCGGTCCCCCCACCTTGTTGGTGGTCCAAAGTTCCAATCCCGGCATCGCGAATACCAGTCTCGAGTCCGTTCATCTGCGCCACAGCCTGCAGCATTGATAGGTAGGAAGAATTGCTACGAGTGCAAGATAGAGAGATGTCAGTATCACCGCATCTCGCGGGCGCGCACGCCACTTACGGATGCCGTGCGAAAAGCGAGAGCTCTTTCGCTGTGAAGCGAATAGGTTCGAGCCTGCCGGTGCAAGCCGAGACGAGGTGCGTGTACGCCCACAGAATGTGGTCAAGCTACATGTCACAAGACAAAGTGTGTCAGTTCCGCTGCGCATCTGAGATCAGCCAGATGAGAAACAACTTGCCGCAGAGGCCGAGTCTGCGTGGTGCGGTGCCGGAATGCCGAGAGCTGCCTGGAGACGCCACGCCGTCGGTGCCGTTCCGTGTCCGTCTGGGTACGTGTAGCAGCATGCCGGCTGACGGTCTTTTGTCGGAATCGCGGTCACGTCGAGATTGGAGCTCCCGCTGGCGAAAGACGGGTCTTGAAGTACGACTGCTTGCTGCGCCACGACGTCCTCGTTCTCGTTCTTGCCCCCGCCCCCGCCATTTTGTGCGCCCGTCAGCTGCGCGTGGACCGGTACGATCGGTCCCTCGCCGTCTGGGGAAGCGTACTGGCGCTTGAAAAGGCCTGCGAATCGCGCGAGACCAAAGTGCACACGCGGTGCCCAGGACGGCGAAAAGGGTAATGTGGCCGCGGCGGTGAGCATGGTAGACCTTGCTGGTGACGGTGTAGTAGGCGGCGGTCGAGAATACGACGATCGAGAGGGTGATGGCGATAGCAAAAAGGACCGGCCACGAGCTAGAGACAAACTGCACAGTGGCGGGAGTCCAGTGCTGTCAGCATGTGGAGATGTTGTGAAGTACAGAGAAGATGTGGTTGGAGGGATTCTTGGGTTGAGATGTGCGGAGATCTGAGGTCCCCTCTTGATTCTCAACATGTGCAGGGAATACCAGTCTCAGCATGATGCAAGGCCGGGCTCTACTGCAAATTCACAGGTTGTAAGGCATGAGATTTGTGCAAGCTGTAAACAGTAATTTGAGCTTGTCTTGCTGAGCACTAGCGGGGAGGGATAGCTAAAGGAGAGGACTGTGTGGCTCATGTGCTGCCAAGTTCCCTCAAGCTACAAATCCACCCAAACCGAGATCCTCATCCAACACAACTCAACCTTGTCTAACCCACCACAATGCAGCACTCTAGGGTTGGGACTGTAGAAGATCAGGCTCCGTAAATCAAGTTTGTGTTTCGATGATAAAAGGGAGACAACTTAGCGGAAGCTTTTGGTTTTGCCGCTTGCCCAGCCCTCACCCCTGGAGCTGACTGGCATAGCTGGCGCTTGTCCCTCTCCAGCCATGTGCTTGGAAGAAAGGCAACATAGTGCCTCCTTTCCCTTCCGCACCTTGAGTAGAACCTGCGGGAGATCTGTCTTCTGCACAACTCCAAGACCAGCAACCCTTCATATAAACCACGCAAGTTGCTATAGAGTGAGCTTTTTGCATTGAATACAATCACTACAGACCCTGGTGAACCACATTTGGAGAATGAGCCAAGAGTCTCCGCCCTGCAAAGTGAGGTCCACCTGCATGTGGTGCAATCTGACATTTCTGTCCAATGCAGCATGCCAATAACAAGTGTGTAACAAGTTGCTGTCCCAGACTGCAGGAGAATTGTATGTACCACTGAGAGGGCGCGGTGACAAGCGACCGACACAATGCAACATGCCTACCCATGAGGCGGTCAGCCAGTGCGCACCATCCTCGTTGCTGTGGTTGTCATGGTTGTCATTGGGCACATCAGGTTGAAGAGTGGAGGCACCAATGAGTGCAGACAAGTAGCCAATCCCAACTCCAAGCCACATGGTTCTGCCACGCAATTTGGCAGAGGAAGGGCAAATGGTCGGGCATGTAATCCATTTCTGATAAAAGCGCACGCGTTCTCGGGGCTGCGACGTGGCGATGCGTAAGTGAATGGGTCTATTTGCAAGTGTGTGGTCAAGACTCTACGCACTTGAGACGCGTCGATGCGTAAGTGAACGGGTGAAGAGAGAAGACTTCACCCGTTCAACTCACGCTCGCCATCTCGTCTCGCCACAGCTCCCACTCAACCACGCGCAGCGCCCCTCCCGCCAGTAGCTCCTTCTTACACTGAGGTTGATTGAATGTAAGCCTGCCATCTGGCAGTGGTGCATAGTGCCACCACCACTGCTGTTGCTGCTGCCAATGTCCTTCAGCCTGATAGGAACAGCCTTTGAACCTGGCTTTGTCTTTATCCTGTCCAACCAATACAAAGTGAAGGATGTATAGGGGCCAAGTCATTTGCAGTGAGAGAAGGAACAAAAAGCTCAAAAGTGCACACATGCATCTACTTGTCGACTGCACTTCTCTGCCTTGCTTGTACATAGTTTCCATATCCAGGTCCCTCCTTGCTCCTTTGTAATTGACATGCAGCAACAGAAATTCCTGGGGCTCCCGGCACAGGTAAATCAATGACAGGTGGCAAAACTCCTCCACAACACAGGCCAGCTCCTTGACAACTTGTTAACTAGCGTGTGCACTACATGTAGAATTGAGGAGGAAGGCTGTAATACTTCTGGGCAATGCGACCCGCAAAGGGCAGTGGGGCACCAAGTGAAGACTGTGAATGCCAGGCACTGCTGTGTTTTGGCGAGTGCGAGGAGCTCAGACTGGGGTTTCTGTGTGCAAACTCTTCGGGAAAAGTGTTCCGAAATGTCCACTGGGGTCCTGGGTTCGTGTTGATGCTGTGACCCGATGGAGGCAGGCGTGGACAGAATGTGTTCACAAATTGCCACTGGCGTTGAGGCGTGGATCTCGTGTTGATGGGACTCGAAGGAGGCATGAATGCCTGCCTCTTTGTTTCTTTGTCTGTGCTCTTGGTGTGGAAAAGTCCCTGTACAATGCAGAATAATCAAACCAGGTCCAGTTGAGGAAGCAAGTGGCGAAAGGGTTCCAGCATACATCAAAGTTGGCCTTCCAGGGATAGTCCTTTTCCTCTTGCTGGGTGAAGCAAACAAAGACAGGTCAGCTTTTGAGACCTGAGCCGGGATGGTGGGTATTGTCACCTACAATGAAGACACAAAAGTCCCGCAAGGTCATGTTCTGTGTCCAAGTCTCCGCTGCATCAGTGGTCTTTGCAAAAAATGTCAAAGGTGAAATGCACCTACACAAAGTGATTCCGCGGCAACCTTTTGACCATCTGTAAGGATTGCATTCTTGAAATTGTCCAGGAGCAGCACATCAAAGAAATACGCTAGTGCGAGCCTCTCCTGTGAGGTTCTTGTAAAGAGCTCATTCACATTGTGAGATTGAAGGTCTTTGTATAGCTTGCTTCGCCATCGTTCAAGCTCGCCTGCAATTTTTTTGGGGCAAGCATGACCAAAGATCCACAGCATTATCTCCTTTGCGCAATTGCACACATAGTCACCTGCTAGGGGCGGACCTGGGTGGCGACGAGGGCTTGGAAATTCTTGGGGTGGGACGGGCATTTCTGTCATTAGTAACATTGACTCGTTGTAGGGCAGTTGCTGCTCAAGATAGAGATGACGGTCGATGTGGCAGATTCAGCAAAATCAGGCTGTATTCTAGGTTAAAGTGAACCTTACCAGGTCCTCAAATAGGCGTCTTGGAGTGTGTGAAAGCTGCGCATAAAGGAGAGTGTTTCATCAACTCAGCACAATGCACGAGTTTCAGAGCAGTGTGGTTATCAAGTCACGCACCACAAACTCGACGATCTCCCTCCGAGATGGCCTATCAGAGAGAGGCATGTACATTTTCATCCAAGTCTTTTTCCCCAGTACGTACAGCTCCTGGTAGACTTTTTCGTACTGGTCTTGGGTCCAGTTTTCTGTGATCTTTCCGGACAATGCCTCGGACAGACTGGCTGCCCAAGCATCCAGACACTGGTGCATAAGGTAGAAGGCAGTCGGTTTACCATCCTTCTGCAAGTAGCGTTCTGGGCGTCGCCGTGGACTCCCCTTTGCAGTGCGGCAAACTTGTTTGATCAAGATCATGTACCAAATTCGGTACATGTGAGGCCGCTCTTTATCGAGAAGCGGGCGCTCTGCGGATGCCATAGCCCTGGATAGCAGGGAGCTGCCCACCCGTAGAGTGGATGGGAGAAAAAGAAAGCGAAAGCCTTTGGGGCGTGGCGCAGCACAGACGCCGCGGACAAGCCGGAAGTCGTGCCCGCGCCCTGAGCAGGAACTTCGAGCACAGCCACTCGCTCCTACCAGCATATGCTGAGCAAGATACGGGCGAGGTTGCTTGCGCAGTGCCGAGAAGAGAAGCGGTGATGTCGAAAGCGCGAATGGAAAGTTGGATCGGAGTTGCAGCCGGTGGCAGTTCCAAAGCCCAGGCTGACGTATGAGATTTGGGCGAGCGTTATGTCCTTGATAGATGCAGCTGGAGGCAAGCAGCATGCGCCATGATAGTTCTCCAGTCATGCACCGAGTTTTGCGTCGAAGATTGAAGAAGTCAGAGTGAAGAAGAACTCGCGCTTCCTCGGAAAGCACGGAAAGGGCTCGGAAACTGGACACGTCTAAACACACTTCTGGACTGGTTCCCTATACTTGCACTCGGATCATGGTGAAGGATCGGCATTTTCACCTCGAGCTACACCATCGAACGGAGCGACTCCCATCTCTGCGCTGCCTCCCCTCCAACGAGAGCGCAAGCCCGCTCAACAGCCCCAACGAGTCCCGCCACCGCCGAATTTGGCGATTCGGCACCGCTGGAATACCGTGGCCCGGCGAGATACCACACCAAGTCGAGTGCGTGTCGACTCGCAGAGGATCTCGAAGGGTCGAGCCGCGTGAACGGACCGGGATGGGACGCGTGCGTCTTGGGGTGGACGAGGTGGAAGAAGGGGGTCAGGAGTGGAGAGAGCGATTCGAGCGTCTGTCGGGTTAACGTTCTGCGAGTCAGCTTTTCCATCGACTTTACAGAGAGAGCAAAGTGACTAACCGCTCGAGGAATCAAGCCGCGTTCGCCTTGCTGGACAAGCTTGAGCATAACCGATAGAACAAGCTGCGCGCCGAGTCATGCGAGAGGTCAGCTCCGGAGTGCCATCAGTCGACAACTCTACATCGACCCAGAATTTTCTCTCTCTCACCGACTCGGACTCACCTCGATCTCGGCTTCTCGAGGCGGATCCGCAGCGTTCCCCAACTCCCACAGGTACTTCGGTAGCGCGACGAGCCACCGTGCGAGTGCGTTTTGCTTCGTGTCTTTGGCGTTGGGGGAGAGCGTGGCGGGCAATTTCGAGGCGAGCGGTTCGAGGTCAAAAGGAGCGATGTAGGAAGGGGAGGAGTGGATCTGCGAGGGTGGTATTACACTTCATCAGCACTGTGTTCTTGCGAGCAAGGGTTCCGGATTTGACCACATCAAAGACACGAGGCGAACTCACCAAAACGCATCGCGCGATAAACTCGCCCGCTCGCAGTTTCGCCTCTCCTGTCCGTCCGTCCACGCTCGCATTCGTCTGTTGCCGCGTAAAGTAGTCGACGACGGCGCTGAATACCTCATTGGACCGAGCGGGGTCGGATTGGTTCAAGAGGGCCCAGAGGGTCGGCGTGAGCGATTCGAACGCTGAGGGGGAGAGAGGGGTGCCCATCGGTGAGGAGGCAGTCGTGAGCTGCCCCAGAGATAGAGTCAGTATATGTCAAGATACAATGAGAAACGGTCGCGTGCGCTCGCTCGCTCACCTCGCCACGGAGGGCTTGGACGACCCATTCCTGCACGCGATCGAGGACAACCACCTCGACCCCCCCTTTGTCCGCGTCGACTTTTCTTCGCGCTCCTTTGCCCTTCTTGCTCGCGTGCTGTCCGTCTCGCTCGCTGGCCGTCGAAGATTTGCGGTCGGAGAGGACGAGGAGCGAACTCAGTTCGGCAAACGCCAAGTTGAGGGACAGGAACTTGGCTTCTTCGGCTTGTTGAGCTGCTGTCGGTCTTGACGATGCTGACGACGAGGAGGAAGAGGCGAGGGCGTCGGCGCCAAAGGGGAAGTAAGGGCTCGCGTGGGTGAGGAACGCGAGCAGCATTCGCCGAGTTGCCTGCATCGAAATGGCGTTCCCGTTCCCATTCCCGCTCAACTCGGAGGAGAAGAGTTGCCGAGCGACGGCGACGACGGCTGTTACTGTTGCGAGGTGATCGCCGCCACTCGAGGAACCGGTGGCAGCTGCTGAAGGGTTCAGGGCCGTCGGCGCCGAGTCGAGGAACGAAGAGAGGAGAGTTGGGTGCAGCAAAGCGAGGAGGGAGGGTTTCTTCGTGGCGGAGGTAATAGATGAAGCGGTGGGTGTTGTTGAAGGAGTCAAGAGGCCCAAGGCACCGAGAGCGAATTGGTCGTTGGCGTGAACGTTTGCGAGGGCCGTGTAGGGTTCGATGGGTCGGCTCTTGGATGAGCTCGACGACGAGCTAGAGGAGGAGGTGCCGTGGTGACTACTGGCGAGGAAGTCTTGGAACGCCTCGGGGGACGAGAACGCTCCGGCGAGATACCAGGCGTCGGTCCCGGTGGACGCGGCTGCAGACTCGGACGCGGCGGCGAGGAAAGACTCGAGGGTCGAGAGGACGGCGAGGCGCGCTTCGGGCGAGAGGTCCGAGAGGGTGGCGCTCGCTCCTTCGACTTGGTCGTTGCGGCGGACTTTGAGAAGCGAGAGGAGCGAATCGAGGATGCGCGGTCCCGTGACCGAGTCGTCCTTGTCGTCGGTGTTGTCGAGGAAGACGACTGCCGCGCGGGGATCAAAGCCGCGGACGAGTTCGGCAGGGATGGATTCGAGGAGGAGGTCGACGAGGCGGAGGGCGTCGATCCGGATCGGGTCTTCGAGAGCCGAGAGGGCGGCGAGGGTGTAGAGGACGATGGGAGGGGCGGACACTTGGACGAACGAGGCGCGCGGGAGTTGAGTGGCGAGTTGATGAACGAGTTGGCGGACGCAGGAGCGGACGCTGGCGCTCGGGTCGGCGACCAAGTGGGCAAGCGAGGTGGTCAAGGCGAGCAGGTGTCGTTGGATCAGGTGGGGGTAGCTGGTGATGAGTTCGAGGGCTTCTTGGAGGGCTTGGCGCTTGACGGGGGTCGAGTAGTGGCGGGATTGGATCAGCAACTCGGCGAGGGTGAGGTTTCGTCTCGAAGTCGGTTCGGACCCCTTTGAGCCGGCGGTCGAGAGGGATTGAGAGGGCAAGCTGATCCCCTTTGAGGCGATCGAGGTGTCTGTGGCATTCTGGGCGAGTTGCTTCCCCTTGCCGAGTTTCAGTTTCGCTTTCTGCGAGTGGAGGGGGTCAGTTCCCCTGGGCTGTCCATCCGGTGTAGGGCGGGGTACTCGCTTTGAAATCTGCCGCTCGTTCTCGCTTGTGCTTTGCGGATTTGGGCCTGCGTGCGTGTTTCGGGCGGGAGTCAGTTGATCATCATCTTTGCGAGCTGAGTTGCGATCAGGAGATGGAGACGAACATGGCTCAGGCTCAGCTCGTTCCGGTTCGACTTGGCGGTGAAAGCAGATCGTCTGATTGCGCTCGCTGTCACTCGAGGATAGCCTGTCCTAGCGCCGTGTGCTTCAAGTGTGCAGAGTCGAGTTGAGCGACGAGGCACGAGAGTTTGACGCGGAAGCATCTCGAATGGCCTGAGGGGAGGCGCGCAACTCGCTCTCGCTCTCCTCTAGACTCTCGCTTCTGGCTTGCTGTCCCTCAGCAGATCCTCGCTTGCTACAGTCGGCGACGTGCGCTGCGATGGCCACATTTTCATTCGGTCAGTCTCGCCTCTCTCCCGGCCCTTGTCCCAAAGTTGGCTGACCCCTCCTGCTCGCCGCGTCTATAGGGACACCCGCCGCCGCTGCTCCGAAACCAGCGACTTTCAGTGAGCGAGCATGTCCTCTGCCCCGGACTTGAGAGCGTCACCGCTCACCTAGCTGTGCCCCGCAGGCTTCGGAGGAGGAGGAGGAGGAGGAGCGCCATCGCTGTTTGGGTCCACAACGACCGCACCAGCAGCACCAGCGACCACATCTCTGTTCGGAGCCACGTCCGCACCTGCCCCGTCGACAGGTCTCTTTGGCGCGGCCGCTCCCTCGACCGGTGGACTGTTTGGATCGACCACGACCGCACAACCATCCACGGGAGGAGGACTCTTTGGTGCAGGAGCGGGACAGCAGCAACAGCAGCCACAGCAGCAGCCTCAGCAAACGACCCCGCAACTGTTTGGGCAGTCGCAATCCGCCGCGACCGCTTCGCTGTTCGGACGAGGAGGAAACTCGCTCGCTCCGGTCGCCCCTCAAACCGCAACCGCCCGCGTGGCAGCAATCCCAAAACTGGGCGACCCGCTCCCTTCCTCGGCCAACGAACCGAGTATCGAATCCCGCCTCGTCGCCATCAAGGAAGCGTGGGACCCGGCCTCGCAGACGAAATGTCGATTCCAGACGTACTTTTACAACGAACTGCCGGAGGGGCAGAGTGCGGCAATGTATAGTCGACCAGTGGAAGGAGCGAGGAGGGACGAGTGGGACCGCGCGACGAGGGAGAACCCCGATCCAGAGAGGTGCGTCTCCCGTTAAATGTTGTAATGTATCCGAATCTCGATGCTGACCGCCTCCCCGCCCACGCAGACTGATCCCGGCGCTGGCGCTCGGGTTCCCGGCCGTGCAGCACCGCCTCGAGCTGCAACAGCGCCTGAACCTGCAACACCAATCCCTCCTCGACCAGATCCACTCGCACCTCGATTCGCTCTCGTCGACTCACTCGCTGACGACTTCGCTCCGGACCCTCCGCGCGAGGCAGAACGCGGTCGCGCTCCAGGCGAGGGTGACGCGGTTGGTCGCCAAGGCGGGGGCGGGGCTGGGGCCGATGAAGAACGCGAGTGTGAGGAGGGACGAGGACGAGTTGCGCGTGATGTTGGAAGGGATGAAGGCCGAGGTGGAGGGTTTGAAAGCCAGGACGGGCGAACTGTGGGCCGGAGTCGGGGCGGTCAAGGCCAGGAGGGCCCACGCTTCCTCGGACGATACTGAAGCAACGACTGCGGCCTCGTGGGCCGTCGCCGACGAAGACGGACTCCGGCAGATCCTTGAGGTGGGTGTCCTCTCCCTCGGGGTTGTTCTCCGTGCAATCCTGACTGACCACGACTACGGCCGCCCGCCCGCAGATCCTGTCGTCGCAGCAGTCGGGACTGGACCACCTGACGCGGACGCTCCAGTCGATGGCCAAGGACGTCGACGTCGTCAACGAGGCGTTTGGGTTGCCGGCCGGGAGAATCGTCGGCGGCAAGGGCACAGGTGGCGACGTGTCTGCGGTCGGCTTGGCGGGCAGCGTTGCGGGGAGGTAGTCTGCGAGCCCATGTGCAATTCGCGGTGATTTCAGCAGAGCCAAGGAGTTCTAAAGTCTCACAGCCTGTTTTTTCAAAAAGTTTTTGCTGTTATTTCTCACATGTTCTCGCCGTACTTGGTGGCATTATAGCATACCTGCCTTCTGCCTATGCTGATTGTACCAGAACCCCCACTCGACGAGGTCTCCGGCTTTCGTTATCACCGTCGCTTGACCACGCTCAACCTCCTCTCCTATACCGACACGCCCGCTGAGGACGCGCAGGGATGACGTCCATCTCGTCGTACTCGACGCATAGCCGCTTCGCTGGCAGCGCTGCCGGGTCACGAGCACACGCTCCTCCGCATCCGCTCGCGTCTTCGCCCGCATGGATTCACGCGCAAGTCCTCTGGGCTGTTGGGCTGTGCTGCAATGTGAGGGCTACTTAGAGCTCATCCAATCGCTCTCCTTGGCACGCAGGCGATTCGAACGCGCGGTCGACATGATCCAGAGGTGAGTGCGCTCTCGACGAGTCTCTCTACGGTTGTTCGTGCTGACCCGACTTCCGCGCAGTCTGCCCAAGAGTGGACCGATCCAGACTACGTACGATCAGAAACTCCAGCTGTGCGTTCTCGAGTGGTAGTCTCGTTTCGTAAAGTTTCACCAAGTGGGGCTCACCCGTTTTCGCGCACCTCACACAGGTATAGCGTCTATAAACAGGGTGAGGCGATCGGCTCTCGTCAAATCACCTGCCCCCGGAACTGACGCTCGGGCACGGGTAGCCACCGAGGGAGACATCAAGGGTTCTCGGCCAGGCATGCTCGACATTCTCGGAAGGGCAAAGTGGTCCGTCTCTCACGTTGTCTGTCTTTTTTTCCAACCTTACGCTGACATGGCCGCGCCCACAGGGACGCATGGAACAAGTGCAAAGGGCTGTCGCAACTCGAGGCCGAGAGGCTTTACGTCGATGCGCTCATTCGGGTCCGTTCTCCTTTTTCGTGGGATCCTCTCTCTTTGGTGCTCACCCGCGCAAATCGGGACAGGTCCTGCGTGGCTACAAGGATCGGACGCAGGCGGTCGAGCTGCTGAGGGAACTCGAGCTCTTCGAGATCGAGCCGGCGCCGGCTCAAGTGGCGACCGGTGCGCTTACCCGTTCTGCTGTGGGCTTGTTTCCCCCGCTGATCCCGCCTCCAGCAGCCCAACAACCCGACTCGGGCTCGGATTCGGACGAATCGTCGACGGCGTCTTACGATGATCGACCAGCTACTCGATCGCAACCCCCTCTTCGCCATCCGCCCAAGTTTCCCACGCAGCGCACCGCGACTCCCTCGACGCCTAAAACTGGCCGAGGTCGTCACGCCGCGGCTACTCCCCTCTCTCCGGATGAAGTCGCTCCGCCGTTACCGGGTTATGGACCGCCTCGGACTCGAGCAGATCCCGTTCGATACCCTTCCTCGTCCTCGTCCGGTTCGACGTCGGATTCCGAGGGACCTTCGAATCGGAGGCGACGCCATCGCCGTCAGCCTCGGGAGTATCATCCCGCTCCGGCTTTGTTGCCGGCTCCTTCACATGCGGGACGATCGCCCGCTCCCTCCCTCGCCGCCGCCGTTCCTCGCCCTCTTACCGCTTCAAACTTGAGAGCCGTCTCGAGGCCAGCTTCGGTCGCTCCGCCCGCTTCGGTCGTCGCTCCGGCTCCGGCTCCGGCTCCTCCGGGATTGGACGCCGCGCTCGACCGGATCCAGACTTCGTTGACGGCGTTGCATGAGCGGTTGACGCTCCTCGAGGGTCAAGGGTCTGCGGCCGCAGCACCTCGATCTCGCTGGATCGACTTGGTCACTCGGAGGCGTTCCGTCTCTGGTATGCAAGCCGTCCAGACCCGCGCCGGCAACACTCGACCGCGTCCGTTCGCCGTGCGACTCTTGATCGCCATCTTGGCTTCGTTCCGTCGCATTGCCGGGGATTTGGCCGTCGTGTTGGCCATCGCGGTTCTTGTCGGGCGGTTGCGCGGCGTGGATGTGTTGAGGATCGTGGCGAGGCGGTTGGTCCTCGCGGGAAGGCCGGGTGCGTTCCTCTTTCTCGGGTTCTAGCTCTGCTTCCTTTCGCTGACTTTTCGAGCCTGCGTGTTTGCAGCTGTAGAGCGGTGACTCTTTTTCCTTTTCAACGTGCTGTTCCGACCTTCGGATTTGCGCTGTTTGCCGGTGTTTACTTTGCCCGCGCAGCGGGCTTTTCTCGCTTCTCAAGTCGGGGCAAGTTTGCCGCGGAGCGGCTGTCTGAGCGTTGCCGCCGACCGTTCGCATCCCGTCAATCATTTCTCGCTTGATCGGAATCGCTCCGTCCCTGCTTTTCCAATTTCCGAGGTTTCTCTTCGACCAACTCTTTGTCTTTGCGCCCTCTTCGAACCCGTTCAATGGAGCTCGGATTGATGGTTGCCTGTAAAGTATTTGCTATGCCTGCGATGCCACGGCCATTGGCGCACCTGCAAAGGTTGGTTCCCCGGGCTTGTCTCGTCTTGAACCGGTTACGGGTGCCGTCGAGCAGCTGTTTTTTTTCTTTATCGCGCTCCGACTATTCGACACAACGCTTGAGCTGATACTCTGTAACAAGGAGCCTTTCCGGACTCGCAAGGCGGGCTGAGCATTCGGAAGGGCAGGCGACAATCTGACACGGTGGGCAGAAACGACGAATTGCAAGTCCACTTTTCCTCCACCTTTATGGAACACTCCTCTGGGTTAGGTTAGGGTTAGGTTAGGGTTAGGGTTAGGGTTAGGGTTAGGGTTAGGGTTAGGTTAGGGTTAGGGTTAGGGTTAGGGTTAGGGTTAG